>JAJHUR010136194.1:27078-69981 GCA_027495735.1 Lutjanus campechanus | reverse complement strand
TGGAGGTCAACTGTGAGTGTGTGTGTAAAGGTGTGTGTTTGACCAACTAGCTAAAAGGGGGCATGGCGGTGTTAGTGGTTTACCATGAAAAGGCTCAACATCCATATGGATTCATGTAACATGACCAAACTTTGTAGAAAGACACAGACAGACAGACAGACATACACATGCCAGTGTTATTAAAGTCAACTAAAACTAAACTAAAAATAAAAACTAGGTATGGAAAAACATTTTAGTTAGCTAAAGCTGTTTCAACGTTGCAGATGAAAACAATATTTAAAATCAAGCTTTTTGAGTTTGTTCATGTCAAACTAATTCCCCCATGACATCATACAGTGGAGTGCTGCATAAGGAGCTAGAAAGTGTTGTCTGATGTATTCCTGCCTGATCTTGGCAGAAATACTAATGTTTTACCGAACGATGGCTATAAAAACCTGCTAGATGCAAAACATAATCTATTTTCCCAAGGTTTCTCAGACCAAATACCACCCAAAATCTGTTTGGAAAGACACCTTGAAGTCAGTTAGTACCCACCACACCAGACTCACTCCATCACAGGAGAGTTTTAACAGACGTCTTGTGAAGCTGCTCCTATTTCAGAGGCTGGCAGGCTGTGGAGTCCAAGCCGAGTCCATAGGCGCTGCTGCTGCTCCTGCTGCTGCTGGCCCTGCTGTATCTGGTTCACGGGCTCTGCTCACACTGTCTTGTGGTTTGGATTGAGCCACTGTCATTTCACTGGAATTTCCTGCCATCTGCGCTCAGTCAAAGTTTCTCACAGATCCACACCTGCTTGTAAATGTTTAGGTTTGCCAGGAGGAGGAGAGGACGGAGGGATAGGTGAGCAATGATGGAGGATGAGGAAGAGATCCATGCCCGGCCGTTGGCTCGAGTTTAGAAATAATTAAATGTAAACTTACT
This sequence comes from Lutjanus campechanus, assembly GCA_027495735.1. NCBI lineage: Eukaryota > Metazoa > Chordata > Actinopteri > Lutjaniformes > Lutjanidae > Lutjanus > Lutjanus campechanus. The sequence continues at coordinate 69,063 of JAJHUR010136194.1, read as the reverse complement.
TGTTTGGAAGGAAGTGTGATTTTGGTTGAAGACAGCAGTTTGCAGATGCCGAAATTGAAAGAAGAAAACGTTTTTTTAATGAAAAACTAAGAAATAAACTGAAACACGTTTCACATTTCAGGGAAGTTACATCCTCTACTTACACTCATATAGCTATATCTGTTACTGTACGTACCAGCAGTGGAGGACGTTTTCAGATCCTCTGCTTGTGTGAAAGTAGAAATCTCTAAACTCGCTCTGTGCCAGAAAACACCCTTGTCCCATACAAGAAAACAACTTTTTAACTTTAAACAACTTTAAAAAAATTAAAAATGAGTTGAAAGTAGCGATGATAGCGATTAATCGATGATTGATTAATTGGTCATTAACAATCCGGTTGATCAAGAAAAAATCAATCAATCTACCTTCAAATACTGTAAATATCTGATTTATAACAGAGATTATCTTTATGAGTGCACTCCACATGTTATCCAATATTATATGTTTTGGTCTTTACATCCTTTATATGTTTCATAGGCTAGGTAATGTTGTTTAAAAATATATTTTCTCTCTTTAAAGTTATGTCTCAGATCTCCTTCAACTCCATCTGATTTAATCAGGCATCAAAAATGGTTTAGCTATACCCTAAGGACCCCGTCTCACTTCCTGGTTAAAAGAAGGTGGTAATACTGCTCAAGCACTGTTAAGCTTTTTACTATTGCTATCAGTGTCTCAACCATGACATGTCAACTCTGTAGCCCTTCTAAATCAATCAAAGCTAAATAATTCTCAAGAATGATTTTGATCCTTCGTTTTGCTTTTGTGTAGCAGCCCAACACTCTTCTTAACACATTTCAAAGTGCTTCACACAAGGCAGCAACTTCATAACAAACAAATCATAAAACAGTTTGATCATAAAAACAATTTCCAAGTAAATAAAACTTGCTAAAGGACAGTTAATAAAATCCAACCAAATAAAACAAATAAAAACAGCAAAAGGGACTGTCACTAAAATCAAAGCATATGAACATATAAAAGTAATAAAAGGCAATCAAAATCTATTAGAGTCAGGGAAGGCTCTCTGATAGAAGCATGTTTTAAGAAAAGTCACAGACTCTGCTGACCTGATTGCTTCAGACAGCTCGTTCAATAACATGACTGCTTAACTTTAAGTTAGACCTGATGAACAGAAATTTAATTTTAAAGATAATTAATTTGTGCATTGATTTTGATCCATAGAGAAGGGCTAAGCTGTATTTCGATATTATCAGTATTATGTACACAACATGATTTTCATTGGGTGACTTTTCACTCTATGCTCACAAACCTGGCAACCTACTGCAGACCAGCAGAGTCTGACATATGAGGCAGCTAGTCCAAAAATAATATTATGTATTTGATTAAGGTAGTACGAAGAAGAGTGATATGCAAAGTCTGCAGCTCAGAAATCAGTGACACGACCACCACCACATCCAGCTTCATTTGTCATCATGAAACCCACGAAGAAATGTGTGAGTAATGCGATATAACCTGTTAAACTATCAGGACATGTTACCAGCTAACACAGCTGCAATCACACATGAATCTCACACTTGTGTGATCCCACTCTCCATTGTTGTTTATTTTGGAGACCAGTTATACAAAATGTCAAATATCACTAAGATGATTTTTGTTGAAAAGAAAACTCAGCTTTTCATGACTAATCTTTTAACTGATGTAAGTGTGGAAACTGGGACAGATCATCAGAATTTCGTATGACTTGACTTGCTCGACTTATACCCGAATCCACCAAAGTAACTGAAGTAATCAAGGTATCACTACAGAATGAGTGCGAGTGAATATGAGCTGTCACAGGAAATGTGCAATTTTCTACTTTTATCTTTACATTTTATGTGACAGTACTTTTGACAACAACGTCTAGTAAGTCAGGAAAAACCTGTGCAGCTTGGCTTCTCAAACAGTATCTCCAAACTTCAAATCTGGAAAAAAATGGAATGCAAAATACACAAACCTTTCTTCATGAAGAGTGGCTCCGTCTGAGACCATATACTGTACGTAGATTCACTGAGCATACGGAAGAGATCTAATTACTATGTCAAACTTGAAGAACATCAAAAGAAAAAATACTTTCATCAGTTATTGAGGGCCACTGTCTAACACTGTCAATCCAGTTATCCATGCTGTCACTGTCAGTAAGCAACAACACTGTGTCTACAAGGGAACCCCAGACCCGTGAAAGTTCTTGTGAGAGTGAACTTTTTATTCGAAACCATGAAAAATATTGTGAGAATCTTGCAAATTTTGTGCTCCCCTTTAGATATGACCAGCAGACAGTGAGAGTGACAGACATGTGTCACCACAGTAATGGCAGCGCCGCTAGAAGGTGGAACGTAGAGAGTGGTTGCCAGCTTTGTCTATAGCAGGGACTTGACTTGCTTGAGTCTCACAACAGTAACTTGGGACTTGGTTGAGACTTATGTGTGACTTCTGTCGTAGGGTCATGGTGGACATTTTTTTTTCATAAGTATTAATGCATTCCCTCACAATATATTTTTTTCCATTCCTTCTGATCCATATGAACAGTTAATGTGTTGGTTCTGTTCAGTTACAGAACACTGGCAGTTTAAGGAAAGGCCCTGCAGATACAGAAAGGAGAGATGACGTGACACTTTTTGCTCTTATTGCCCATTACTCCTTTCAAAAGGCCAAGCTCTTACAGCCCCTCGCGGTGAGAACAGCTGCAGCTGCTCTGCTTGTCTGTGGTGGATGAAGTGGTGACTGTGGATATGATTATTGATTGTGAAGGGCTGCAGTTGTGGTTGCATTTATGGTGTTGTGGATACGGCTACAGTAGCTGTACTGTAATACAACACTCAGCCAGCATTACCATGTCAGTTCACTGCACACATACAACCCCTACATGTATATGTAGGTAATGTGACACACGTGTGTGTCACAGCCATAATCATAACAACCAGAGTGTAGCCATGACTACAGCCACAATCACAGCAACAGCAACCACCACAGATATTTCATCCCATGAATAGTCAAACTCAAGACATGTCTCTTATCAGCAAGTCCTCAAAAGTCTGACTTGTGTCAAGTCATGTGACTCAAGTCTCCAACCTCTGCCCTTCAAAGGCTCTGTACTTAAATAATAAAAGTAATTAAAGTTAAAAAAAGGCAAAAAGTTTAAAAAAATAAAATAAAATAACAGTAGTCATTACATGGAACAATGGCCCCTGTGACTGTTTTATTACTGTAAAAACATTATTGGAATAATATTTCTGATACATTGCTGTGTATGCAGTATTTTACTGTTGTAGTAAATTTTAGTTTTAATAACAATGCATCATTTTATAAGACTGTCTAATTTTTGATGCAAAGTGTTACTCAGCAACATATCTACTAACTGTAGCTGACAAATAAATTTAAAAAATACAATATTTGCTACTTAAAAGTACTGTATAGTAAGAGAAGAGAAGAGAAGAGAAGAGAAGAGAAGAGAAGAGAAGAGAAGAGAAGAAAAGAGAAGAGAAGATTCAAAAATGTTAAAAATATATACAAAAGGGAACAATATAAACAAGGGTAAATATTTCAAATAGAGACAATAAACAACAAGTATAATTTATACTATTGCACATAGGAAATATTAGATGTGTACATAGTGGAAAGTACAAAATTGAAGTGTAAAGTAGTATAAAATGGAAATACTCAAGTAAAGTACCTCAAAATTCTACTAAACTACAGTTCCTGATAGATGCACTTACTGTTGTTACCTTCCATCATGTCCACCCTCTCTCTTTGCGTGTGTTTACATCACACATCAAACAGTGAAGAGGTATCTGATGTAAGCTTCTAACTAGTTTATAAAAAATGGAAAATTGCCATTTTTCTATGCAGATATGTGAAAATTTTCAGAAACTCCTTCCTGTCCATCCAGTAAAAATAAACAAAGAGAAAAGACTCTGCTGTGAGCTTGGAGATACAGAACATTGGATATTTCTGAAAGCACTATTTGAAATATTAAGTGTCCTGTAGTGGAAGAGCCCCGGGAGGATCGGTGTGTCTAAAGTTAACAGTAATTCAAGCCTCTCTGTAAGATGACATGCATGAATTCTGATCCAATAACACGTTCTTATTTTGTGCAACATGAGACTCTGTTATTCACCTGCTCCCACTGAGTTTACTTTGACCCAAAATGCCTCTCAAAATCTTGAAAGTGCCAAAGAATTTTTCTGGCTATAATCGCACAGCAAAGTAGCCTGCAGTATTATGGAAGTGGGAGTGTTTCACATCAATGATACAAATGATCAGATTTGTCAAAATAACTGTGGAGGTTTTACCGGTGGAGACACTGTGAGAGCCTCACAGAGTCTTTGGGAGAGTTACTTCCGGTCAAACCGGGTCAGATAGGATCTGTGCATCTTCTCAAGACATTGCTGATATACCACAAAATTCGGTTTGGATTGAATGACCACGGGGAGGGTATCAAAAGCAGAGAGAGGGGAATTCACCCATCCTCCAACAATTCTCACCCAGTCCTTAAACTATTATTGCTTTTTTGAGGGGGACCCTGACCCTGTCCACAGTGATGATCCACTAAAGTTAAGCACAATATGAGAAGAATTAATTCTTGTTTTTGTTGATTAAATTTCTGTATCTAGTATATTGTTATAAAGTTGCCTGCGTCACTGTAATTTTCTAGATAAATAACATATTTTGAATAAAAAAAACTGTTTACATTTAGAAGTTTGGACTTATCCCCTCATTTATTGTTTAACTTCCACTGACTGCATATGGTAGTTGTGGTGGCATTGCAGGAGGTGTTTCACCATCTGCTGCCTTGTGGAAAATCTGTAAATTCCATGCAGTGAGGGACAGTATTAGTCACCAGCACAGATGATGGGCCACAGGTCTGTCACCTGTTTTTACATGCACAAAGTTGCCTTCCCCTCCTGCATCACCTCAGCCTCCTCCAGCTGGAGAATCGATGTAACTGGGAATGGAAGAGTAATCACCTCCTCTGTTGTGCTGTCTCTTGTGGTGGTTTTACATTTCTCGCTTCTTTGTCAAGCTGTGTTTCCACAGTCATCAGTGGTTTTGTCACCTGGACAAGCCTCCTCTTTGAGAAAAGCCTCAAAATTTAGACATGACTTAGTGGCATTGGCATTTTGTCATGTTATTGGAGCAGCTTCAGCAGCTGATCACTCACTTGGATGGTGCAGGGATTTCTCATGGTACCATATGTCTTGGTATTTCTGGAAAAATTGTCATCAGCACCTTTTCATGCTCACCCTCAGCAGACTTGGCTGCAGGAGTCATACTGACACACTGAGCCGTCACGTTCAGAAATGAGGTGGCAACTTGCAGCCAGTTGTTGCTCATCAATGACATTCATGTCTGCTGGTACATTTGGACATTGGCATGTCCTTACTGTCCTGAAGTGTTTCACCTTCACCGTCCTCTCGTTTAGCATTGACCTCCTGTTGTCTTTTGAGGTCAACATATAGTAAAAGCGGTCTTTGAATTCTCCTTCTTGTCGACAGTAGGCTTTTTTAGTGAAAGTTGGCCTCACAGGTTGTTCAGCTTCATGCTAAAATCTGTCGCATCATTGTTGTGGTCAGATTTGGACAAAAAACACCTAAAATGTGTAGAATGTGAGTGATGCCACATTTCCGTGACAACAAATCCTTACTACTTACAACTAATTGACTTTTTTTGAATGTTTTCTGATCTGACGCTGACATCAGACTCGTACAAATCACCGTTGAAAAATAAACTTGCATGATGTGACAATGCTATGGATAAGGACTGGTTAGATTTAGGCACAAAAACAGCTTGGTTAAAGGAAACATATGTAAGAATTGGCCACCTGTCTAATTCAAACAAACTGGGGTGTCCACCCAATCGTAAAAAAAAAAAGGAAATGCACAGTCCCTCCCTCAGGCCTTTCTTTCTTTCAACAAACAGATCAACACCTTCAGTAACATTGTACAATTAGCGACCTTTGTAAGCATTGCTAAATGGCCAATGCCAAACTTCATCCCTTTACTTATCAAGAGCAATGCCAATCTTAACTATTATTCTATCTCGATACACTACAGTGACGTGTTCACGTATCTTGAAGTACAAAGCGCCATTGCAAGACAGGACAGGACAGGACAGGGCTAGCTGGTTAGCATGCTAACTTCAGTAGATATCTTTGCAATACAATATGTAGACATCTTTAACACAATCTAGAATCTGTATGCAAGGGACAAGACTGGTTATTTTGGTGCTCCTGTTGACCAGTTATTATTGAATAGGGCTTGGTTGTATGCAGGTGTGCTTAACAATCTGTGAGAAGAGCAAAAAAGGTGGAACACATTAATAGAAATTAAATATTGGAACCCACCGGCCATCGTCTGACGATGATCTACCTTTTTATTAGCACTTTCAAATGTATCTGCAGTTATATGCAGTTATAACCATCTCCATTCTTGTGTCTCAAGTTGCTAATCAGACTGTAAACAATTACTGGAGCACCAAAGAGGAAGTCTTGGCTTGGGTATCGGTTACACGTTAACAGGATATCAGCTGGTGACATAGAAAGCCCCGAAACTGTTGTCCCCAGAGGATAATCATGAGACTGTCTTTCCGTCAAAAGTGTTACTTCTGAACATCCTGTTGATAATTTTAGTTGATTTAGAATATTTCGCACTAAAAGTCTGAGATATAACTCCTTTATGAGTTGGGAACGACAGTCATGGTTAAAAGAAGGGGAAGTGAACAGTTGACTCCTGAGTCAAAGTTTGACGTTTAACGACCCTCAGAGGATTTTGTTGCTTTTTAACAACGTCACTCTGTTTCTTCCTTTTCTCCCAGTAGGAAAGAGTCGTAACTCCTTGGCTGCTAGAGGGTTTTTTCATAGTCTCATGTGAACTTAGCACTGTCCAAAAGATGCTGAATAAATAGGAACTAGAAGCACTTCCCAAATTTAATTTATTTTTTCAATGTTTTTTTCTCGTTCTGGGATGATTGGTAAAATTTGTGCTGCACAGAGAAGCCAGTTGTAAGAGCCAAGGATGCCTTTGTCAACATCAGATGTGGTGTAATAAAGTCTCAGCTTTCAGGCACAGGAACTGTCCTGCACAGTGGACATGATGGAAGTCCATAGAAACAATCTGTAGCATTAATGTCACTGAAACGGCATCAGCACTTGTTATCTGCAAATTCATTTTTTAGTTTCAGAGACATGAGTGTTCTTTTAATTACATGTTCTTGGAAGTTCTATTGTGAAATTCTTTTGTGAGTGCACAAACTTTGTCTGTAAAAGGAAAAATATGACAAAATTGTTGACTATTGTTTGGGAAATACATTATAGTAAGTTAACATTGTCAACATTGATAGTGACACATACAGTATTTAGCTAAATTTTGAGCGTAAAATGCTTTGTTTCCTGCATTGAGGTGATTTTTTAATGCAATTTGTGCCCTTTCTGCATCCATTTGTAGTGTAAATACTTTTACTGTAATGTAAAGGAAAACACAAGGATCTGGTACCAGGTGACAATTCAAAATATAATGAAATATCATGCAGTAAGGCTCTCATGCAAGGGGGTCATCAACTGCTACTTTCACGTTTTTATTGGAGGAAAATGCATGTTTGAAATTTTAAGGGGGACCTGTGCCCTCCATCTCCCCTTAAATATACACATGTACCATAGGCTCTTGCGCACTTTAGAGTGTTTTATTTTATAATGTTATTATCACAGTATAATGAATAATAATTGTTACAGATGTCACATTAATGTATAATTTCTGATAACAGCTTGAAAGTCAGCATCCTTTAATTGACATGAATTTCATTGTCCTCAGTTCAGTTTTGGGGTAAGAAGGTATGGTTTCCCTCTGATCAACAGTGTGCGTCTTTGTGCAGCTTTGCAGCTCTCAGTGTGTCAGCTCAGCAGCTTCAGGTTGGGCCTCTTCCCTCAGTATAAATAAATGTTTCAGGAGGCTCCACCTCACGATCCTCTTGTTTAAGTTTCTCAGCCGAAGATGTTTGACAGCTCGTATTGCTCTGAAAAGTTTTATAGCAGAACAAAAACAGAACATTTTGCTCAGCTGTTACACATATTCATCAATACGTACAAAGTAAATCATGCTTTTGGAGGGTTGGAGGAATAAACTCTTCTGCAGGTCCTATAACAGTCAGACCTAGATTGACCTTGCTACTTTGAACAGAAAATCCAGCTGTTCATCCCACAGCAGGCAAGACGGTGCTCCTGACTCAGCAGTTTGTTTGATCTGAAGATATTATATTCATCTCTTTCTCTTTTTTTGCTTGTATTATTTCCTTGACTGTGAAACTGCTTTCCTTTGGAGTGGTGGATGTATTAGGAAATTAGGTGATAAATACTGTCTGGGACACAGCTACAGGTATAATATGTGTTTTGACATAATATTCATGGGTGCAGTTCTCATTACACCTTTAAGGGGAACCACATGGATTTTTGTGAAGTATTTTCTGGAGCCGACATCAACAATATCACCAATGTATTTCAAATTATCCGCTGTAATAGACACATCCATTAGCATGAAATATCACTTTTAAGCCATCACGTTAAAATAATGTGCAATGGATGTAAGTTAATAGATAATCATGTTTTTACCACACAAAGGGCACTCTAGAGGGCACTTTGTCATGTTTTGTCCACTCAAAGGACACTCTGTCATGTTTTGTCCACTCAAAGGACACTCTAGAGGGCATTTTTATCACATTTTGTCCTCTTGAAGGGCACCTAATCATGTTTTGTCCATTCAGAGGGTACTCTAGAGGTCACCTCACCACTGGAAGGGCACTCTACCATAGTTTTATCTACCATAGTTGCATCCAAGAGGGCACTATAGCTGCGTTTTTTCAAACATGGGGGCACCAGGGGGATCCATCAGTGTGCCTGCTGATATTCAAAGATATTGAGAGCTTTTTGTTGTTTTGTTGAGGTTTTTGTTGAAATGTGGGGAAATGAATAAGTAACACTGTTTTGTCTCTCAAATAACAACTCTCACATTTAATTCCCACCTGCACAGTGTTCACTGATAGAAAACTTAAGTCTTTCTGGAGATTTTGTGGACGTGTGTGAATGCGTAAAGCTGGCAGCTGTAGAGAAAAAGAAAGTGTGCTCATTCAATTTCCTGAGGATAAATAAAGGTTAATGGCCAGAAAGTAGAGTAAATTATGATTTCTTGGCACACTTGTAGCACACTAAATTGGTTTCACAGGATTAACTTATTTTGAACATGGAGGCCCTGAGGCACAAATTATTTAGAGAAGTGTAAACTCCCACCCTGCAGCCAACTTTCTCTGTTGCCAGGATACCGGTCTCTCATGTCTTTTATAAAAACACAAGCGACAGTTGTGAAACCAATTACGTAATTCACATGTTTTCTTTAATGGTCAGCCAGCCACATTTATGAGATTTTGTTCTCTTGCAAACATATTGTCCTAACCTGAAATATACTGCACCTGAGGGTATTTCTATGTCCCTGTGTATTTCTTTAAAACCAGGAACTAAGATTTACAACACTTATTTTCCCTCTCAAACTCGTAAAAATCTCATGTGATTTATGTTAAAATGTAATAAAAGCAAAGTCAGGATTACAGATCAGTTCTCAGACGTACCTGATACACATGATGCTAATTCCATATGGCTCAGAGATCCTATTATTGGTAATGATATGACAGCTCAGAAAAGAAAAGTGTGCGTGGACTCATGTAAACATACAAAGACAGATGTAATGATGTACTGTGCATACATAAATGATAATGAAATCTTTAAGTTTTATTTATTTCATGTTTATTTGTATAGAAACAAGCATAAAGTATGAAATGGGCAAACACCACCAACTACAGTATTTATAGCCTATAAACTAAAAAAAAAATTGCAATCCGCTTCCCATTTAAAATACAAACTACACAAAACAGAACTCTTTTGCACACTAATCTCTGCTTTAATCCCAAGATTAGATTTACAGGAGACCTCAGGTCTAATTGTAATTTCAAACATAGATATTTAAAAAAAAAAAAATGTTATCCTCAATTTACACTGATACACTCCTTTTACAGCTGGCATGTCTGCAACCACACCTAGACGTCCCTGCAGCTTTTCAAATGACTCAATTGTCCATCATAAGGTTATGCTGGAGACATTTAGATGCGCTGAATTGTGTCCAACAACAAACATCTACACATTTTAATTGTTTTAGAAGAGGATGCATGGAGTTTTACTTGTAATTTTTGATCTTATATTGTGTGCAAAACAAATACAAAAGCAACTGGGACAGGTGTGTCTCAGGTCATGTGATGTCTATCTATCTATCTATCTATCTATCTATCTATCTATCTATCTATCTATCTATCTATCTATCTATCTATCTATCTATCTATCTATCTGCGTATGATAACAAAAATGGGATGCATTCTGGGACATGTAGTCTGTAATGCAGCATAGAAATGTATTTTGCAAATTATATTCTTTACAAGTTCTCATGGGTGATATAAAATGAGGTGCAGGGTCAGATTTGGCTCAGAGGCCTTGAGTTTGACACATGTTCTAAGCTAATGAAGTGAAAAGATTCTTATTTTCAGGTGATTTTAAACTAATGAAAACATACTTCTGAATATTACATTCAATTTCTGCCAATAAATACCCATAAATCTTACACACTGGACCTTTAAAACTGTATTATTATGTTGTTGTTTCTCTTGTTTTTGGCCACTTGGGAGCAGCAGAACCAGCTGGAAACAGTGACGTATTATCACATATTATCATGTATTATATTGTCTGTCACCACAAGTGACACCTGTCACATTACACATAGTGATCTAATCCATTCTTAATATGAAATCGATTGATTACTCAGTGTTAAAAGGAGGGGTAGCAGGAGTGACCAGCGTTTGTCAGACTGACTGTGGTCAGACTGACAATGATTTTCCATTGCTGTATTCATAAAACGTTCTGACTTGTAAACATCTGATGTTATTTATGAAAAGTCAAAAATTAAATAAAAAGAAAAATTTAAATGCTGATTTTCCCAGACAAGCGGAGTTCACATACTGTACCGTTGGTGGATGGAGAAACATTATGTGTGCATAAAATATTGTCAGATTCCTCTATAAATTAAGTTTAAATACATACATAGTGACAGAATCTGATATTTGCCCGTATTGAAGTTCAGCTGCAGGATTCTGTGTTGATACGAGTCTGTGTAACTACTGATCCACTCTGACGCCTCTGTAAGACCATCAAGAGTTATTTAGGAAGGACGGGATTAGAAAACTGAATTTTGTGTCTGCATATCCACATCTCTTATTTCAATACGGAACTTTTTCCCATGTTTCAGTTCAACCAAACAGCACAAAAACATTTGTAATTCAAGAACCAAAGTGCTTATTGTTGAGACAAGTACACATTTGCTTGTCCTGAAACGCCACAGCTGTGTTTAGCTAACCTCAGCAAGTGAGTCTTTAAAAGACACCACATGAGATGCGCCTGCTATTTTATAAAGTTTGCATGCTCAGTTGAGGCTTTGTGGGACACTTTTCTTAGTTTTACTGTCTGACTCTTCTTTCTGGATTAGGACCAAAGTGGTTTGTGAACAGACACTGCTAAAAAAATCCCCCCTCTTGCTATATTTTCTGCTGGATTTCACTCTGCTGGGTTTGTGCAGAGTGGATGTTTATATGAGTCTTGGTTGGATGCTGAAAGGGATAGTTTGGATTATTTGAAGTGTGGTTGTATGAGGTACTTATCCATAATCAGTGAATTACCTAGATGGTGGTCAACATACCACCAGTTTAGAGAAGCAGAGAGGAGCACCAGCACAGAAGACAAGCAATGAACTGCTGAGGACAGGGTCAGCAGCAAAATGTATTTCAGCCACCAAAAAAAGGCCCACCTAAAAAAAAAAAAAATCAATATCAGTTTAATTGTACGCTACATTCAGAATATATTCACTGGTTTATCTTGCTGCCAGACAGCCTATTATGACAGGGAAAAAAGCCAAAAACAGCCTGTAACAACTGTTTTTGCTTAATTGGCAAAAACAGTAATGTTACGTCACAGGACACAGGAGTTGCTGGTATGGGTGCAACCTCATACAAATACGTCATTTGGGAAAGCACAAATGATGTGATGGAAAAAGATATTTCTTCTATCTGCTTATTATCATTTGTGAAAAAATAATTCCAAAATGTAAATAGCACAGCAATGTTAAGAGTACTACTTTTTACTTTTATCTAAGTACATTTTTACTTCATTTTAATACTCTAATATTATACAGTATGTGTATAATATTCTAGTATTGTGAAATATGGATGCAGCAATATTACAATTTAAGATTATTCCCTTTACCTGAAGGACATTTTTTTAATGTAATTATTGTGAAGAGTTCCTATTTCCAATGCAGAGCAGAATCTTTAGATTTATAAAATATTCTTTTCAGTTTCTGTTTGTTCACTGTCCCCCAGTTAGGTGGAAGGGTGAGTTTCAGTTCATAAAACTTAAAATTAACTAAAAATTAAAATAATTATAATAAAAAAAATAAGGAGAGATGAGAAGTACAGTAAGAAGATATGGAAATATATTTAATAATTAATTATATGCCGATAATAAATCAACATGATGTTTTGAAGGCACACATTTCCAAAAACAATTAGATTAGAAGAACATTTGCCTGATTTAATGTGACGTCTGGTTTAAACCATGCCCACTTCTGGTATCCAAATACACATGATTTTTTTTAGTTGAACAGATACAGACACAATAATAACACAAACAAACTAGCAGGTAGAGGCAGCTGTAGACCAGCAATTCTGCAAGGTGAAATTACTGATTTTGCCTATGGAGTTTTGTTGGTCACAATATTTGATCTAACAGCAATTTCCCATCCAAAAAGGATGTCTGACGGTAAGGTAAGGCGGTGAAAATATTATAAATATAGTATACACTTTAAATGATATTGATTTTTTTAGATGGACCCTTTTTAAGTGGCTAAAATGCGTTTTGTTGCTGACCCTGTCCACAGCAGTTCATTGCTTGTGCTCCTCTCTTCTTCTTCTAAGTGGGGGTGTGGCAACCAGCATCTACCTCATACAACCCCACTTCAAAAAAATCTGAGCTATCCCTTTAAAAGGAGCTGTTAGATCATGACAAGAGACATATGTATGCTTTTTTTTTCCATTGTTGTTAATCTAATGTTTTGTTTGCAACTGAAATCCCACAGTTTTCCCTCAGAACTCTAATATTGGTTTTAGCTCTCATAGCCAACAGGTACTAAGCTGCAATTATCATATTTCAAACACACCAAACCACTTCTTCTGCTTGAGTATCATTAATCCTGTTCCACTTGTTGACACACACACACATCACAACCTCTCTAATTAAGATTCAACCACAGTTCCCATGACTGGGCTGCTGCATGACTCTGGTGGGGGGAACTCCAGCGATTTACGGGAAGAATCATAAAACTGTAAACCAGACTATACCAGGAAACTATGGGCATGAACCTACACTTAGTGACTGCTTCGTCAGCTAATATAACTACACAAGTCAACTTACACTCTTACAATCAAGGGTTCCAAAGGGTTCTTCTTCAATGTTTTTTTTTTTTTTTTAAAGAAAAGGATTGCCAAAGGTTCTTTGTAACACTAAAGGGTCCATTAAGAACCCTTTTCATACGAAGAACCCTTTTTGGAAAAAGTTCTTCAAGAATTGTTGAAATCCTTGAAAATATCTTTTATCAAGGATTTGTCAGGTTTTTTTTGTACCAGAACATCCAAGGGCTTCTCGGTAGAACCCCTTGGATGTTGTCTAGATAAAACCCTTTAACATAAAAAGGTTCTCTGTAGTACCCACTGGATGGGTTCTAGAGAAAACATTTGAAAATAAAAAGGTTCTATGTTGGGTGGGTTCCTGATAAAACTCTTGGAATATAAAATGGGTCTTGGTATAAACCTCTGAGTGTGTTCTAGATAAAATCCTTGGAGTATAAAAAGGTTCTCTGTAGAACCCCTCAGTGTGTTCTAGATAAAACCCATGGACTATAAAAAGTTTTTCAGGAGAACCTCCTGGTTGGGTTCTTGATAAAACTCTTGGAATATAAAATGTTAGTTTCATGTTGGCACCCTTAGAGGGTGAAAAGATTCTGGATTAAACCCCCAGAGGGGATTGTGTGTGGAACCATTACATCACAGAAGGATTCTCTGTAGAACCTCTCATAGGGGGTTCATGGTGAAACCTTTCACAGATGGTTCTACATATAACCCTTTATGTCAGGTTCTGGGTAGAACTCTCAGAAGGATTACAAGTGGAAGCTTTATAAAAGGCTCTACAAGGAAACCAAAGAAGGTTCTCCTATGGGGACAAGCTGAAGAACCCATTATGGTTCTAGTTAGAACCTTTATTTCTCAGAGCGTACACATCGTCGGAGCTGAGTCAGTCTCTGGCTCGTAAAATGAGCGTCCACATTGAATCTTTCCGATGACTAATTACTCATGGCGTGGATCCTGTTGTGAGTTAGATCATCAATATCTGGCAGATGGCAGAGAACAGTGGAAATCAAGTCTACTCCAATAAACACTCAGGGACTGTTGCACAGTGGAGCTACTGTATGTGTGACAGGAGAGGAGGAACCTCTGTTTGATCCACCAGTTTCCAGCCTCCCTGTCCTGCATCAGCAGCGAGCACAGAGATGTGGTCCATTACTCTTCTTCTGTTAACAAGCCTGTGGAGCTGGTTCCAGGCGATCGGCGGCCACACAACGCCTGGCCATTTGCTGTGAGGGTGGCCTTAATGTCTGCCGTAATGAATCAGGCCCGACTGCTGCAGCAGCTCAGAGGAAACCAAATATACACTCGCTGCAGCGTCACACTTAGAGCGGTTTGACTGAAGCCTGCTGACAAGGGGGTCGGACACGCTGTTTGTTTTGGTTTGACTTCATCTGGGACCTGCTCTGCTGGTCACCTCGGTCCATTTGTTGTTAATGATTGGATGCAGAATTTAAGATGGCTGGAATGAGGGAATAACACTCAGAGTGTGACACATTTTGGGGTTTATGTTTCACTTCTTTTAGTGGTATTTCAGGTTTTCACACCAGCTGAGTCATAGCTGTGCAACATTTCAGAAAATAAATCCTGGTGGAATATACTAAGTACATTTTACTCTGGTGCTGTACTCACAGGGGAAATTGATTTTGGACATCAAAGTCTGTTTACAGGTCTTTGAGAGTAATACTGCACATAACACTGAGTGAATTGAATTGACCCTTCACTAAGCCCCGCCTCCAAACAGCAACTGTCCAAACATAGCTTAGCAACCGTAGCTAAGGCGCTGCAAGCCTGTCAAGCTTTGCATTTCTCTGTATGTTGAAGCAGTGTGAAAGAGGCTCTGAGAAGAGCGATACTCCTCCCAGTGTCTTTTTTGTAGTCTCTCGAAGACGTGAAACACAAGAGCGTGTGTGGGGAATGGATTAAACTCTGTCCTCATTTGCTTTAACATGAGCTGCAAACATTGGCATGTCCAGCTAACTAATGCTAGCTTACTAGCTGCAGTAACTTTACCTACAGCCAAGCTTGTTAGATACCACTGCATTTGTATTAGTTATTCGGGGGTTTAGGAGGATGATGTGGGTTGGTACAGAATCAAAATGGGGCTACAATAATGCATCTCACTCTGGCTCGCTGTCTCAGTTAGCTTAGCTCTTATCCCGACTATCTTCTGTGATTGTTTTCTGGCTGGTCTGGCTGAATGACCGTCTCAAGGTCCACTGCACTAATCGAGTCCCTGTGATTCCTTTTCCCACTTAAATGAGTGTATTTCTGTCATCTATCATGTAGATATCTACCTGCCGTCTTTCACCATCCGACTAGTGTTTGCTGAGATGTAAGCTAACGTTAGCCTCAGTCTTTTAACATAATGTTATATCATGTATGCAGCTGTGGTTCTTGTTTCAAAACGTGTCAGACAGAAACATTAAAACATCAGCTGGAGATTTCTTAGCCAACTGAAGTAGTTAGCATTAGCTTACATTAGTCAGCCACACTTATGAAATCAGCCAATGAAAGCCATCATTCTAGCCGACAAAATTCACAGTCATCAGCTAGAAATGAGAATCTGCTGTTGTTGACGTCTGTCGGGATTCAAAGACCTCGTGTTTCAACAATTACTCCCAATTTTGTTGTTAAATGTGCCACCATTATAACAATAATAAATGCAGTGCAGTGCAAGAATGGAAAGCTTGGCAGGTGTAGCAACAGTAAGTAAGGAGGGCGGTGCTTAGCGAAGGGTCAGTTGCCTCAAGTGATGTCACTTGAGACATCAAGTAAGTTAGAACTAATTAAGTTTACTGGACCTCTGTAGCCCACTCCTCATCTCTGCTTGCAGTGTTGTGCATGAGCGTGTTAAAAGGCGGTGTTCATTGAACATGCTCATACATTTGGTGAACGGTGAACTGAAAGGATCAGTTTGGAAATAAAGAACGTGAATATGAGAGAGTCGCTGAGGAAATGCTTGTAATTAGGGAGGGTGGGGGGAGGGGGAGGTGGTGTCATTTGTGAGTCGGTTTGTTGGGCTTATATAGCGTTGAATGTCACAGGGCCACATTTCAGGTTCACCCAGAAAATCCTGAACACAGAAATTGTTAACAACAGTTCACAACATTTTCCCCTGTAGGCCCCCATTATAAAAGCGACGTCTGTAAAACTATTGACAGGACACCTCAAACTGCAAACAAGGTCACTTATGACCTTTGATCCATGGAGTTTTTATATTCGTAAAACTTACCTCAAGACAAAAAAGAAAAAGCAATTTTAAAAAACAGTGACATCATCATATGGTCTCTTCACATGTTTTCAGCAAACATGTTGTAACATGTATAATGTGATTAGAAGGAAAATTCCCTTTTTTGTTTACATGGACCATGTAATGCTTTTCCTCGTCATCTGTGATGTGAAAACATCTGATAGTTGCAGGTATAAAATCCCAATGCACCACAGATTGTTTCTCCTGGGCTACTGCAGCATCACCTGGACTCTGTTTCTATCACAATTAGATTTGGATTTGGTTTGTAAAGTTTACGGTCTATCATACTGTTGCATTTCTCTGTGTACATTGACACACATAGAAAACAAGAGGATTCACCTTCTCTCACCACCAGATGTTGTCATGCTTTAAAGAAAATGTAGGCCAGCTAAGACAAAAATATTTTTACAATTCTCCTTGTTTATAATTCCTCATTATAATATTCCTATGCATTTTTGTAAGGTTCTATCTGTTTTATCTTGGTATTGAAGAATCTCTCTCAACTCTCCAACTGATGATTCAACACTTTGATTTTCAGGGAGCAGCCCTATTATAGATAAGAACCTCTTACAACCCCACTTCAAAAAATCTGAACTGTCTCTTTTAGGTTCTGTGTTCTTCTTCCATCGCTGGCTCACAAATCTGTTATGTGATATGATTCAGAAAGTGTTTTGTATTTGTATTTTTTGTCTTCTCAGATGACTCATTTGGGTCTGGTTTGTGTCTCCCACAGAGCCTGAGAGATGACTGACCGAGCAGCAGTTTGGAACAAATGACAGATGATTACAGATGTTGGGCTGAAATAAGAAGATGCCAGCAGCTGAAAATCAATCTCATTTGATTGTAGATGGTTTTACCTCTGATGGATTCCTAAAGCTGCTCCAAGAGAACCACCATCAGAAATTTTACTGAGGGGATCTTGAGCGAGCACTGGGGGCCAGGATGTGGCCCCCTGATCTCGGGCCTCCAGACGTCCAGCTGACTCTTCCTGGGTTTGGAAGTGTGTTTGATGATGGCGAGGACCTTCAGGCGCCGCTTTCCTCTGGTGGCTTCTGTCAGTCATCGATTCATTCAGGTGGTGTGGGCGTGTGCTGCCTTCAGAGGACGTCCCTGTCCTTGTCCTCGCTGGGCCGTGACCTCACGTCTCTGCTCACCTGTAAGACCCACGTAGAAAAGACTGTGGAGGAGTTCGCCACCACAGCACATACAGACCCTAAACACAACACCCAGAGGTTCAGTTGTTACCCCCAGCCCTCGCTCCCTTTATCCTACATGCTCTCAAGCTGTGCCACATCTCCTCCTTTTGGCTCTCCACCTTCCACTCTTTCCTCTTCCTCCTCCTCCTCATCATTATTTTTCCCGTCATCGCTGCCTCTTTCTGACAACAAAACTTCTCATCAGCCACAGAAGATACAGGAGGAGTATCAGTCAATCAAACAGGAGCCTGCAGACGATTTCTCACCATGTAAGAGAGAGCCGTTTCACATCAGCAACCAGCAGGGGGAGCTGTTCCACATGGGCCAGCCCCTCTCAGGCCCCGATGGTCAGGACAGTGTCTCGCTTCACTTCCCCAGGCTGAATGGACCCGCAGGACAGGAGCCCGCAGTGGACCACCAGGACCAGCCGTGTCACTGGATTGACTGCAGTGCCACATACAGCAGCCAGGAGGAGCTGGTGAGGCACATCGAGAAGGTGCACATCGACCAGCGTAAAGGGGAGGAGTTCTCCTGTTTCTGGGCTGGCTGCGTGCGACGCCACAAACCCTTCAACGCTCGCTACAAGCTGCTCATCCACATGAGGGTCCATTCAGGAGAGAAACCCAATAAATGCATGGTGAGTCAGGTTGTCTGGTTGATCACAGAACTGATAAGAGATTTTCACGTTTTGTTAGAAAGGCAGCTGCTAACAAGTTTGTTTATGGGCTAACATTAGATTTTTACTTCTGCTGATTGCATTTACTCTTCAAAAATCGTAAAAGTGGTGTTTATTTGTCAAGATTATCTTGCTGAACAAAACATGTAAGTATTATAAACTTTTGTTCACCGTAGAGCTTATTTCCTACAATAATCTAAAACCTAATGAATAAATCCCATGGGGTTTTGGTGGAGGGAACAAGGGCGATGCCAACTTCTGGGTTGGCCTACAGAAATACTTAATTCCTGCGGCACGCTATTGACCCTCCGAACAGCAACTGTCCAATCGTAGGTTAGCTGCCATAACTAGGCATCGCAGGCCTGTCAAGCTTTTTATTTCTCAACATGATGACGTGTTTGGAGGGTGGTGTCTTTTTTGTAGTCCTTCAGAAACTTAAAACACAAGTGAGAAATATTAAAATTTGTCTTTATTTGCTCTAAAATGACCTATAAACATTATCTTGTCCAGCTTACTAGCTTACTAATTACAGTAACGTGACATCCAGCTAGTTTTTGGAATATGAAATATGAAATGTTTTACCAGACCAATCACAACAACACACATGCATTTTTTTTCTTTTTTCAAAACATAGAGGTATCTAAATGGCATCCTTCATCTCCACCACCACTGCTGTAACCATTTTCAGTCAGTGAAAACTTCTCTCATCCTTTCCAACTTTATGTTGCCTTCAAATGAGCCATGTAGAAGTTTAACTGGGTTTGAAAGGCATGAACCTGCTTACGGTACGTCTGGGCTTCTCTCAGACTGAGCAGCCGATGATCAAGAGTCTGTGAGACACAGAGATGATCAAACGGTTTCCTTTCCTCACGACAGGTTTCCCTGACTCATGCATGCCAGAGGAGAGAGAAACGTGGCAGTGTGAATGAATGGAGGATGTGTCTGTAGCACTGAGCATTCAGAAACCTGCTGATCAGCCTTTTTATTCGGACAAAAACAATTCATTTATACCCATTAATGTCTGTGTAAAGGAAATTAATTCAGATATTTGTCTCTAAACACATTATGAATGTTGGAAAATAAGTGCTGAAAACATGTAAAAACCCTGCGAGCTATGATGTAGGCTAATGAAGTGTTAGTTAGGCCGAAATTATACTTTCTGTTTTGACGAGATGAAAAGGTCCTATGTAGGGTCCACAAGATGTAAATTTCATCATCAGAGTGTGTCCGCACAGGCTCTGTGCATATATCTGCATGCCTCCAATTTGTTGTGACCATAAAATTAGTTAGAATACTTGTTTTTGTCACAATTTTGACACCTAATTATACATAGCCTATTGTTTAATCATTCAAATTTGGCTTGGTGGTTAATGACAATTTTTTTCTGTGGTGTGACAAGCTCAGTACATTTATTATTGCTTTACATGGAGCATAAACCTACTCAAGTGTCTGAGCAACTTGTCCTCTGAAACATACCAGCTGTCTTAGTTTTAGTCTTTCAGCCATGGTTGATTTTTTGACACATGTGCTTAATATGGTAACAGCAAGTGCCATTTGAGACTGCAAGTCCCAGAATTCTTAGGGCAGCAATCACTTATTGAGTGGAAACTTCATGAGCATCTGGTGCATCGATGAACAGCGCAACAAAACAAACTTAGTAAAGACATCAGTCAATAATTGACCCACCAAAATATCCTGAACAACTGCAATTGAAATTTATTATAGACCTGCAATGATTAATCAATTAATAAATTAGACAATTGACAGAAAATTAATTGCCAACTATTTTACCTGCTAAAATGCAATGGCTTGCTGCTTTTTTTGGTCATGACTGTAAAAAACAGTCCAACTGTTAAAGACAGAAATTGTGAATGCCATTTGACATTTTTTTAACAGACTAAACAATTAACTATTAATGCCACATAAGGTCCAAAGACTTTTCCACACAACAGTAACTTTAATGTTTTAAAAAGTTGGATTGGATTCGCTGAAATCATTTACACATGAAGGGGGCAGAATAGTCTGGTACAGCACCATCTTATCTACGACCTAAATGCTAAAATATAATTAAATTCACAATTAATTTAACACAGAAAAAAATCAATATAGGCATCAGAAACGTAGGTTTACAGGTGTGCCTAAAAATGTGGTGAGATGTAAAGACTGACTATAAATCAAGGGTGAATATTTCATGTCACATTTGGCGGAGACAATAAACATGTCCCAGCTGGAGCTGTTGCCTGTGGTCACAAAGTTTTAGAGCAACTAGAATACAAGAAAAGAAGCATGAACATTTTGAAAAAATTAAGGTGCACTTCCAAGACAAAGACAGAATCAGACCAGGTTAGGTCCAAGAAGAAAACAGAGACGCAGTGAAGTTTCTGCACTGACCATCACAACAGTGGCCTTTGAGCCCCAGCACAGCATCCCTTCTGTCATGAGTCACTTTCTGAAACACAACTATTGAACACGTCTGTCCCGTGATGACCCTCAGTCCTGAGCCAAACCCCCGTCCCTCAGAGTCTCCATAACTGTCTCCGTAATTCCCCAGTGACTCCGCTGCTGTCATCAACCTGGGGCTGCGATTAATAATTCATTCAGAAATCTGCACTCAAGGACACGCTTCGTACTTAAGTGAATTAGTTCATTAAAATGACCTAATCTGCGGCCAGCTTGTAAATATATTACTGTGGAGAGTCGCCAGCAAACAGATTAATAAATTTAAGTCAACAGCAACACGCTCAAAAAAAAAGTTATTCGTCACAGTTGAGCTACGTGAATAACGTCATTTAATTTTCATAAAGCGCTCAGGCCAAAACATGTAAATTAAGTCATTCTCAGTGCAGCAATGGAAAAATGAATAT
Source organism: Lutjanus campechanus (assembly GCA_027495735.1). Taxonomy (NCBI): domain Eukaryota; kingdom Metazoa; phylum Chordata; class Actinopteri; order Lutjaniformes; family Lutjanidae; genus Lutjanus; species Lutjanus campechanus. The sequence goes on along the minus strand of JAJHUR010136194.1, from coordinate 47,508 downwards.
CTCACATGAATGTAGTCAGTGTTTGTCCATGAATTCAGCTGCATTCACCAGCTCGTAATGTCCAGTCTCCCATTAGACAGGTGTTATTCAGGCTGTAAACACTCAGTTCCCAAAGCGTTTTTAAATCCACTGTGGTTCAGTCATTATACATAATTTATGGTGCTGAAAGGACTTTCATATGTAGATACATTTAAAGGATTAGTCTGGTGATTTTCCACATTTTCCACACTGTCAATCTAATGAAAAGACCAGAACCAACAGTGACTGATTGAAATGTATGATTTATGACAACAACAACAATAATGATAATACTACTACTAATAATAATAATAATGATGATAATGATAATGATAATAATAATAAGTGCTTCACAAAGGGCAGCAAATACAGGCAGGTTGAAAAATTATCAGGTTTTAAAAGAAATTAGAAACAGTTCAAAACTCAGGTACAATCAGGAAAGGCTCTTTGATAAAATATGTTCTAAGAAGAGATCACTGACTTGGCCGACCTGACTTCCTCAGGCAAATTGTTCCGGAGTCTTGTGGAACTTGTGGACTGTGTCACAGAGCTTCATTATTGTCACATACGTATATAAATATAAACATATAAATGACTACTAAAATGACTAAAATGTTCCTGCAGGAGCAGCTGTAGTAATTATGACAGGAACAAAGGAAGACGTAAGGTGAGATTGTCCGTATTGGAAGAAAGTCAGCGGGGTTAAATGAGCCAACAAATGTTGGATGTGACAGGGTTTTGTTTTCATCCGACATGCCGCGTTGAGTTTTTTAAAACATGACCATGATCACATTTATTATAGTCACCATGATGACAAAGCTCCCATAACTTTAACAAAGTGCTTATTTTGACCCAAATCATGATCTTTCTCGAAGCCTAACCAAATCATTTTGGTGCCTAAACTCTAACCGAACCTTAATCATGTATTTTTTCAACAGTGATTTGAAAGACACAGACAGATGATGTTTTCCTGTTGATGTTCTTTGTGTCGTTCAAAAGGGCAGCTACAAAAAATTTATTTTGACATTTAATTTGGAAGATTTGTTCACATCGTCCAGTGAAAATGCACTAAAGCACCAAATGTCCATTACTCTGCAGCTGAAAATAGTTTCCAACAAATGCACCATTTACCTGTTCTCTATCCTGTTTGATTAACGTTTGCTTTTTACATTTACGTCTTCAGCTTTGAGCTCAGAGCCACAGACAGAACTGAGGTCAGAATAAGTATTAAGAGATGAATGGAGCAGACACAAACCGCATTTCCATCAACTTTTCAATCTTTTTTTGCACATTTTTGAAGTATTACATTGGAAAGTGTTGATAGAAATGGCAAAAATTTAAAATACTTTTTACGCTCGCTTGATGAAGTTCTTGTGTTTTTTGAAAGAGTCAACATACTTAATAAACATACTTAGAACTAGAAGTTCTGACAATCAGCTGTTTCTGAGATGACGAAGAAGAAGAAGAAGAAGAAGAAGAAGAAGAAGAAGAAGAAGAAGAAGCAGAAGAAGAAGAAGAAGTTTCCACTGTCTGTGTCAACTGTCCCATGAAAAAAACAATTACAAATTGCCCAATTGACAAAAATTGTTTCTTCTTCTTTGAGGTTTATTGGCGGTTGGAAAACAACTGGTTTTCAACCTCTACTTCTTCTACTTTGTTTATTAACATGACCTATACCGCCAACTTCTGACAAAACTGCGCTTTAGCCTCATTTATTTGCTCCAAACAAGACTTTTTACTTTTTTGGCAACATTTCAAGTTTGTTTCAAACTTACTTGACAATTATGAGCTTTTCGCACTGCACTTAGACCAGGGCTAAAAACTTTCATACTGACACAACCCTGACACTTTCCAAAGTGGGCTAATGCCAGCTTTAGCCTATAGGGCTTGCAGGCCCTGCTCCGGAGCAGAGTTAGCCTGGAGTTTGCAGGTAGTCCCTCTGAAAATCAACTGAACACAAGGCTAAAAGGTGCCAGTGTGAGACAGGGCCTAAGGCTGTTAAAGAGTAGTCACACATGAATCTTGTATATAAACATGAGACACTATTCCAACAGACATATAACCAGGGCTAGCAGAAGTGCAGTCCTTGACTCGGCTTCGTTGTGGTGTGTTACCTGCATTCTGCACGGCCAATCAACAATCAGCCCAAATACTCACAGGTGTGCCAACATTCCCATGAAGCTGCAGCTGATGACAAACCACACTGACACTGGCTCAATCCCAAAATGGCTCAGATGCACTCCCCCTCTCTCTGTTTGTGCGTTCGTGTGGAGGGTCCACCACATTGACTGTTGTCCCAAATCAGTCGGCCTTGCAGGGCGAGTGGGTCATAAATCCCTCCAGCAGCGAGTCTGCATCGATGCAACTCACAAACCACACTCCTCTCAGGTGCACCACCTCTGTTGTGTCCGGGATGGTGGAAACACCATGAAAAGTTAGTTTCATACAAGATGCGGTTATTTCTATGATCAGTAATAAGTTATAATTGATAGACATTTTTTATGCACACATGACAGAATGACTTCGCCATCAAAGCAGAGATGTGGCCAAAGAAGCGTGGGAGTGAGTTTTTATTTATTTAATCAATCATTTTTCCTTTCACAAGCTCATTATGTCATTGATTTAATACGTGTGTCACTTACATCTTTGTCAATGCTGTTTATAAGATAATATAAACATAAACATAAATAAACATATTATTTATTCAATTACAATATCAATCATGATGAATGTTCCTGTTTCTGTCAGAGAAAAGCGAGGGCTTCCCAAAGCTTGCTGGTGTTCTTACAAACTCAACCTTATATAAATGACTCTCCGCAGCAGCAGAGTGTGACTCCAGTCACACTCATCAGTTGAGAGAGTGTGTAGGGGCCAGTTTGGGAATTAGCAACTGCTACAAAAACATTGTTGGTTTTGGTCTTTTCATGGGATTTGCTGTTGAAAATGCCCCAAATAATTGTCTGACTTATCTTTTAAATGCACACAAACAAAAAATAAAATAATTAAAATGAGAAACATGACAAATGGCGGTACTGATTTACAACAAGATAGATATAAAATCACAGGATGAACCTTCTCTTTTAATGTTAAAAGGAAATATAATTGTTTTGGTAACAAGACTTTGAAAAGACAGACTAAACTGTAACAGCTTAAGTAAAACTGTGCTCAGATTTCTGATCCTTCAAAGAAGAAATCTGTTTCTGTTTAGGAGCCATATATATTCGTAGGGGTAGGATTACATTTGTTTGATTTTTAAAAAATAATGTTTTAACTACAGTAGCCGTGGGGTAAACTGACAAGCAAGACTGAAGGAGGATTAAGTCTTTTCCTCTTTCAAACAACTCAAACTGATGTTTGTCCTCAACTCTCAGTTCACATAAAACAGTTAAAAGTTGATGTGCCACATGTTTCTGTCCTCAGTTTCCCACAATATGAAGAGTCTTAATCTGTTCTCGATGTGTCTTAATACCTGTAGATGTGACTGATTATGATCAGGGGTTGCTTTTAATTTTTTTGTTGTTTGTGGAGGCGTTTTAAAGCCTTGGATTAATTAATGACCATGATGTAGTGTGTTTTTATGTTGCAGACTTACTCAACTAAATGAGGTGACTGACATTTACTGACTCATTAGCGAGACCTAATAAAACCCTGGAATGAATATTGGGTACAAAAACTGTTTCCATATTTCCCTCTGGATTAGTTTAAAAAAGGATCAAACACTTTATTCTTGTATTTTAGTTTAGTTTTATTTGGAGATTTCCAAAAACATCCTTTTCAGAAACAAATCCGTACAAGAATTAGATCTTTTAATAGATCTAAATTTTATAGGGCATTAATCTTATTTAAATGTCATGTTACCATTTAATAAACACATTCTTTTGCCTTCATTTTGTGTCTTTATCATTCTTAGTAGATGACGTGTATTTTAATCTAAAGTTTAGTTTTAGATTTTGGACTTTTAAAACATTCTTAAATTGTTTTGAGTTGTGAATTCTTGTCTAGGACAAGGGTATTTTAACCAAAACATTTTATGAATTAAATATATTTCATATATACAAATCCTTAATGAATAATAAGGTAGGACTGATTTGTCCCAATTCTCAAGAATGGGTTTTAAATGTAATGATAGCCTTTAAGAAACACAATCATTTGCCTTGATTTTGTGTCGTTCTTAGTAGATGACAGTTATTTTCATCTAAATGACTGATGGATAATTTGGATAAGTTTCAGTTTGATCCTCAAAACATTCAAAATGTGTTGTGAATTCAAAGATCTCTGATGGCAGAAAAAATGGTTAAATGTTCTCTCACTCAGGGGCGGACGTTTAGCTCAGTGGGTAGAGCGTCCGACCCATGTATTGAGGCTATAGTCCTCTGCAGTGGCTGCTGGTTCGACTCCCGCCCTCGGCCCTTTGCTGCGTGTCATCCCCTCTCTCTCTCTGCCCTGTTTCCTGTCTACTCTCCAGCTATCCTATCAATAAAGGCAAAAATGGCCAAAAAAATAACTTAAAAAAAAAAAAAAAAAAAAAAAAAAATGTTCTCTCACTCCCTGTTAATGCTGCAGGGTCTGTAAATCAAACTTTGAGAAATGTTTCCATTTAAACTTTGACTTTTTACATGTCAGAAACGAAAACCGTTTAAGTCTGTACGGTTTGAAATTGAATGTGACACAGTTTCTGTAAAGTTATAAATCTTTGGTTTACGGTGCAGTGTGCAGCCTGCTGACTCTGATGTTTGCTTCTTGTCTGGCTCGAGGCCAACAGAAACGATTTTACCAGAACCTACCACAGCCTGGAGTGTGTGTGTGTGTGTGTGTGTGTGTGTGTGTGTGGTTTTGTTCCAATTTGCTGTTCGGTAAAAGGCTATTACCTGAAGTTGATGAATGTTTGAATTTTTATATTTGACCTCTTTACCAGTTATTTCTGTTGGATCAGACTCCAACTGTCACTCATCTGTAAAGTGAAAATTTTATTATGTTTTAGTTACAAGCCGATCAATGTTCTGATGTTTTAATTTCTTTTGGTTACCCGAAGTGAGATAAAACAGGATCTGTATCTGTGAGTAATAGAATATAAAGTATGTGTAAAATATATTAATATAAATTACTTAAAGCAATTCAATGAAATTCAACATGCTTGCAATGGGCACCCTGATGGGTCAGTGGACCGTTGGAAAGAAACAAAGTAAGTCCGCACACCAGAAACTGCTCCTTTGATGAGTATTTAATTGTATCACCACATGTGACGTTTCGGGCACCAGCCCTTCATCAGACATGTTTTTTGCATCTCAGTGGACCATTGGCCCTATGTGCCGGGGCTGTTGGTTCTCTGCAGTGGCTGTGGGTGTGACTCCCGCCTACGGCCTTTTGCTGCATTTCACTCCCAACTCTCTCTCCCAGTTTTCTGTCATATCTTCAGCTGTCAGGCATAAAAGCCCCTATATATTTATATTTAACTAATTTTAAATGTAAAATGTTTTTTTAACTCAATTCAATCAAATAATAACGACGTCTCGTCTGGTCTCCATGATAGGCGACATCGTTCTCTAGCCATGATTAAACTGCCTTTAAATCCTCCTCTCACCCAAGCAAAGAGCCGAAGAGCTTGACATGGCCTTTTATCTACTTTGTGTGTGCTCGGGTTAAACTACAACAGCTCCCAACCTGCAACTTCATCTGACTGCAGAGGCCACATGCACAGTTGTCCAACCACCATTACTGCATAAATGGTTCCAGTGGTCTCACCAGTAGCCACTAATTAGCGACTCCTCTGATATGTTGGCTGTGTCAGGTTATAGTAAGACTGTTTATATACTCCTTCTCAGTTTGAGGGCTGCACCAAAGCGTTCTCACGTCTGGAGAACCTGAAGATCCACCTGAGGAGCCACACAGGAGAGAAACCATACATCTGTCAGCATCCTGGCTGCCTCAAGGCCTTCAGCAACTCCAGTGACCGGGCCAAACACCAGCGCACACATCTGGACACGGTTAGTGCACAACCATCCACACTACGCCTGTCTTAAAGATTATACTTCACTTTCAAATAAGTTTATGTAAAGTATGTAACCAGTGAACAGCATTTTTATCTGTTATATTACTGTACACACCATCTTTGGTCAAAGTGAACCTCATCAGAAAAACATGCCTTTTTTTCTGACTCTTTCAGATATGTTCTTTACATAAATTTGATGTATGTTTATCTTGTGTCTGAATAAGTCACTTTTACTAAATAGTCAAATACAAGTTCACACATCACAAGAAATATCTCAAAGTTCAGTTCACAAAGATCAAAATGAGTTTGTTCTCATTCATTTCCTCCATTTGCTTAAGTCTATATAATTACATATTCATGTTTTTTGTACTAATTTGACAGTCCATGATAATTATATCAATAGATACATATCTATAGTTATAGTTATATCTATAATTAACAACAATTTGAAACAAAATGAGAACATTTTACACTACAGCAGACAGCAAACTTGAACACCAACATACTGTTGAAATTTACTACTGGGAAATTCTGACTTTTCAGTTAAAATGAAATGCACCATAATGCATGAGAACAAGAAGGACATGAAGAGGGAGATGAGATAGTGGAGATGAGTAGATCTATCTGTTTGTTTCTCACTGCAGCGGAGACTGCAGTCTGCAGTGTAGCCCAGGTCAAACTCTTCATGCTGCATGATTAAAGAATTTTTTTGGAATCTATGTTGACTTTTCAGTCCATATTCATAGCGCATTCTTGCAATACTGGCAATCAGTACTGTATAAAGTACTGTATATGGGACACTAACACTTTTGTAACACTGTCGACACAACATAAGTCTGAGTTGTATGCTGCCAGATAAACATAAAGACTGCAGTAAGACAAAGTAAAACATTATCTTGTGTGACAGCTGGATTCATGAGATCACAAGATGACGCAAGAACCCATCTTGTCAGCCAATCAGCACCCTAGGAGGGACTACTGGTGGCTATGGACGTGGTTTTAGGTCTGACAACAGCAAGAAGTGTCCATGGAAGTGACTCGTTTCAAACTAACAATGGAAGAGGTTAGCGTAGATACTGTGATAGAATTAGTTATATCAGAACTAGAGATTATTTCTTAGAACGAAACTGAAAGCTTTTCTCCATGGAAAAGATATTTTCACTCTTCTTTCTCCTGACCAGCTTTGGCAAGAGTTTGATCGGTTGAAGTTAGCCGTGATAGACATTGTACCTCCATAAAACATCTATCCTCAGGCTCCTGTACTTTTATTTTTATGACGTATTATTTAAATCATTTATTAATTTATTAAGTAGGCCAATTAACCTTAAAAACATCCTAAATTAAAAGTAGGCAACATGTAAATGAAAACTGCACATTTAAAAATACTAATCAAACAGTTGGTTGAAATTAAGCCCTCTCCTCTCACTGGACAGATAACCAATCATACTTGGGGTGGCACTTGGAGTGGCCAGTTAGATTTCAGGGGTGGCCAATGCCCCTCCCCCCCTGCTGTAAGCATTAGTATTAGCAAGTCTGATAAACACTAGAGAAGAAACAGAAGAAACACCCCCTCACTCAGCATAAAAAACTCTGTGCATCGACAAAAATCACAGGGGTCTCATTTTTGCATGTTTTTTTTAGCAAATAGCAGTGAAAGGTGACAAGTTTGCAGCTTTCACTCATGTCAACTACATGGATGAATGAATATCAGAATCAAACAGCTTCTCATACAACATGTGAGCAAAAATGAATCAAACTGAGGCTCAACTCAACACCTTGTCAAGCTGCTGTTGCTCTGTCAGACTTCATAAAAACACGCAGCAGAATTCACCATCTAATGACCTGAAATGATGAAACTGATCTATGTGAACATTTGTCAGGGGATTCAGAGACGTGGGGGCGAGCATCATAAATTCAACAGCAAAAGAAGTTATGAAATCCACCACTGATGCAGCCTGAGAGAAAACAGAAAACACTCTTATTCCTTGAAATCCAAACTCTTAAAATCACCATCGCTCCCTCTTGTGCACCAGGTGCCAAATATCGCACCAGTATTGTGACTGTTTCCAAGAAGTACTCTGCTTTTTTTAGATACTCGTATTTCCTTGAAACTTGGGTATTTCCATTTTATGCTAATCTATTCATCTATTTCACTACATTTATGTGACAGCTGTAGTAATGGGTTACTTTGAAGATTTAGATTATACACGTAAAACACGATCAGTTTATACATTTCATTGATCTTTATGCACTGCTACACCAGAATAAATTTGTATATATTAGGTCAAATTATTATGTTCAATTAGGTATGGAAATTGATGATTATCATACCATGTTTATTAATTCTACCATATTTCTGTAAATCCATACTTTTATTTTAAAAAATGGTTTCAAGTGTCATGTCAACTTAATGCAACACTTTGTTTTTAGTTTAAAGCATTTGTTCAACAAAAAAACTCTGTTTTCATTCCTTTATGATCATTGTAACAGTTAATAATAATTAATAATAATAATTAGTGTAATACTGTAATACCATAAAACCTTACAAACTTCTCTACCAATATTCAGCTGATTACAGTACAAATACGAGATATTTAATGTGCAAACTGATTGACTTCTTTTAACAACACTCAGTCAGTGTTTGGGAACTGAGGACACTAATTATTTAACTTTTAAAGGTGAAATTCTTTCTCATTCTTGTTTCATATACGACTTCAGGTGCTCAACAGTCCGGGGTCTCTGTCGTTTTCATTGTGGGCCTCAAAATGCACCACACATTTTCAGTGGGAGACAGGTCTGGTCTCTACCTGAGCTCTTTTATGACAAAGTCACACTGCTGTAACACGTGCATAATGTGTCTTGTCATTGTCTTGCTGAAATAAGCAGGGACGTCTCTGAGAAAGACATCTGAATGGCAGCATATGTTGCTGGAAAACCTGTGTGTACCTTTCAGCATTAATGGGGCCTTCACAGATGTGGCAGTTACCCATGATGCTATGGGCACTAACACACCTTCAAACCATCACAGATGCTGACTTTTGAAGTTTGCGCTGGTAACAATTTGGATGGTCCTTTTTCTCTGTAGCCCAGAATGGACAAACCAAACACTGGCTCTAGATTTCACATTTTGTGCAAGTTTTGTGGCCACCATAGGTTCTCCTACACATTTGGAAGGGGAAAGTGAATGCATGCAATGTGAATGCAATCTGTAAGCTCACTGCTATATGCCACTAAATCCTCCATCCTGGTCCTTTAAAAACTGTCCATCATGAGACAGTGTTATCCTTTACTGTTCATGTCTGTATGAAGTCATTATCCAAGAGTCATCTATGTCTAAATGACATAAAGTCATCACTTTAACATATACGGTAGATGAAACCAGCAGTGTTACATATTCCATGTCTGAAATGAGCTCTAAAACCTCACTCTCCTGTAGGTTTGATTTCTTTATGATATACAAGATTGGCTGTAATGTGTGGTGTGCTAAACACACATAAAATCACTTTAATTTAATTTGCGCTGCTCTGCTCTTTCCTCCTCTTCCTACATAGTTCCCTGATATACAATCTGAACATTCTTTAGGATTGTGAAACTACATACCTGCTGTGGATTTATTCTAAAAACCACAGTTATTTTTACTCCTGCTGACAAGCGATGAGGACTTAACAGTAATCCAGCAAATCAAATCTCTTATTACACGGCCGAGATGGAGCTGTACGTTGCACTCCAGTGTTATTGCAACAAGAGGGGAAAGTTATTTTCTCCTTTTTGTGGTTTCACGCTGGCTAATAGCGGCTTCGCAGTTGCGTCACAAATCAAGAATCAGACACATCTGGCGCCATCACTGAGGCCCAGTGGAGAACTGTCTAAATGTAAACAACCAGCCAAGAAAAGGCTGATGTCAATATGAGTTATTTAAGTTTGACTAAAAATCTTGTATTGTGTTACTAATATCATAAATAATAGCGTGTCATGAAAGATTTGTTTCCAAAATGAGGTCAGGCTCATCCTGCAGAAGTGTCTCAACAAGAATTTGCAGCTCAAGTTTAATATTTTGCTTTTTTAATCAGTATGAACAGCACCAGTTTCTGTATGAATTGTTGCCTCGAGTCAGTGGTGGAGGATGCAGGTCCTTTACATTAAAGAGACAGTGTGGTTGTATGAGGTACTAATCCATATCAGTTGGAGCAACAGGGAGGAATACCAGCACACAAGCTAAGCAATGTACTGCTAAAGGTGTTTTGGCCACCATAAAAAAAAGTCCACCTAAAAATCAATATCAGTTTCTTTTCTGATAGGAAACTGCTGTTAAATAACCCAAATATTACTCTCTCTCTCTCTCTCTCTCTCTCTCTCTCTCTCTCTCTCTCTCTCACACACACACACACACACACACACACAACCAGACTCCATTCATCAAATCAGTAATTTTACCTCACAGGACATATGAGTTGCTTGCTACTGCTGCCTTGATCGGTTCGTTTGTTTGTGTTATTGTGTGACTTTGGTGTTTTAAAAGATTTGTTCAGATTCACTGCGGTCACACAATAACACAAACAAACTAACCGATCAAGGCCATGGAAGCAAGCAACTCATTTGTGAGGTTTTGGTGACTGTTAATTACCCAGAGCCCAAAGTGATTTTATCCAATGAATTGTCCAAACCTCAGAATTACCAAAAAGAAATTTTTAAAAATTAAATTATTAAATTAATTAAAAGGCAGCAAGTCCTCACATTTCAGAAGACTAATTGTTTCAGTTGTGCTTGGGTCTGTTGGGTAACTTTATTACAAAACATCATATTTTATAAGCTCTTTGTACATTTTGTGTAAAAATCTTCATTTGTAAATTAACTACTGATTAAAGCTGTCAGATAAATGTAGTAAAGTAAAAAAAAAATACAGTATTTCCTTCTGAAATATAGTGGAGGAGAAGTACAAAGAGTCATGAAAAGAAAAGACTCAGGTTAAATATAAGTACCTCAAATTTATTCTGAAGTTCAGTACTTGAGTAAATGTACTTAGTTACTTTCCCCACTGCGTAGAGCTCATTTCATGTTGGCCAATCTCTGTTGAAATGATAAGTGACTATTTCCATCACAACATCTTGAATTGCAACATCTCACACAGGAAAGCTTTGTTTAAATCCTGTTGATTTATGTATTTCAGTATTTGTATAATTTTGACAAACACATAACTGCCCACTGACATGCATGTTCATTAATTTATGTCCTAACCTTTACAGCTGACATAACTGCTGTGCCTGCTATCACTCTGAAATTTGTAGCGTACAAGGACAATAGAGTTCAGCACTTCATTTAGGCTTTATCCTTTGAGACTCAGGAGGCTCTGAGCTCACCTCCCAGGGAATATTGTTCACAAACTGTTTCATAAGAGCAAGATGTTGCCCAATTTTTTGCTAGCATGACATGTCAGGCACTGTAGAGGAGTTCTCGCTCTGACACCAGATCTGTCTTAGAGTAATTACACGAGCAAAATTTGAAATATGCTAATTTTTGTCTTTAAATAGTTACACAAACAAATTGTAATAAAAAAAAGAAAACAACAAACAGACAGTGGAACAAACAAAGCAACAGAGAAAATAATCCAACACGGCCAAACAGTTGTAGGGTTTTGCTTATTACAGCTTGTTGCATCCACAGTACATATTTCAGGTGAAAAGTAACACAAGACAAGATTTTACACTATCACACTACTATAGTAATGCCATCATGCCATTCAGATCATACAATTGTACATTAAAGGGATAGTTTGGATGATTTTAAGTGGAGGATAATGAGGCACTGTATCAATAGTCAGTGTATTACCTACAGGAGATGATGGTTGTAAGCCTCCAGCTAAGAGAAGCAGCAGGAGAAGGTGGGAAGTAAGAAATGTACTGCTGTGGACGGGGTCAGCAACAAAATGTATTCTAGCCACCTAAAAAAATCAGTTTATGTGCATGCTATATTTTCACCACTTTTCCCTGCATTTAGACAGCCTTTTCCAAAGGGAAACTGACATTATACAGTATAAGCCAAATCTGTCTCCCTCACTCAACCAAACACCATTGTCGAAATCATTAATTTTACTTCACAGAACACAGGAGCTGCTGCCTCAATCGGTTAGTTAGTTTGTGTTATTGTGTGACTTCAGTGATTTAAAAGGGTAGTTCAGTTTCACCAAAGTCACAAAATAACGCAAACAAACCAACCAACCAAGGCAACGATAGACCAGAAACTCCAGTGTTCTGCGAGATAAAACTGGTGATTTCACCAGTGGAGTCTGTTCCCCGTCAACAAAAGCTGTCTGACTGCAAAGTAAAGTGGTGAAAATATTCTAAATATAGCAAACACTTAAACTGATATTGATTATTTTAGATGGACCCCTTTTTAGGTGGGTAAAATACTTTTTGCTGATGACCCTGTCCACAACAGGACATAGCTGGTAGCCACCTTCTGTAGGTACTGCACTGACTATAGTGTCTCATACAACTGCACTTCAAATAATGTGAACTATCCCTTTAAAACATTTTTAATTACATCATTGATTGTCCTCACCTCTTTAACAGAAATACAGTGTTTTTTTTATATATATATATATAACATCAATCCTGGTCCCTTTTTTTCTTGAACATGCATGCTCCTCACAAGTCATACTGTCTGCTCCTGTTTTAAATAACTTTTGAATTTTGTTAGTTATTTCTTTTTGATCTAATACATGACTTGTGTTGGGTGCATTTTTGAGCTCTTAATTAAATAACTAAAGAAATAAGATCTCCTGCATCGTTGTTAACACTATGTGGGTCATTATTTTTTACTTGCAATGATCAGATTCTGGTACACAAACTTACACGATTTATCTAAATACTGTACATGTGTTTTTCATGAAAACTTAATTCACTCCACCTGGTTAAACAACACTCAATAATGAAACAGGAAAAAACCTGGAATGAATTAGATTCATGGAAATGGGATCATTTACTCATTACAACACTGATAAAGTTGTGAAATACAGGCGACACCATCTCAGTTCATACAACAGAAGAAACTTGGTGTAAGAACTTCACGGTTTTGCTCAAGTTGTCCATGTTCCTTGGTCTTTATTGTGCCTTCGAAAAAACTCTTACACTGTAAAACTGAATGCTTAAATTAATTAGCTTTAGTAAGCAGTGAAAATTTTAAATTTGTTTAGAGGTTTGACAAACTTAGTTTATTGCAGGTAGACTTTTTTGTCTTTTGTGATTATTAAACTCATGACTATTAATTAATGAGGAAAATCAGGTCCCTAAAACACGAATATTTTAGGAAAAAGGATTATTTTTTTGTTACTATATTGGGCTTACTGAACATGAGGGCTTATTAAACTAATTTATTCATTTCTGTCATGTGACGAGAGATGATTACTGAAAATTCTGAGCTGCATTTACTCAAAATATTTGAGTTGGCTTAATATTAATATTAATATCAACATATTATTTTAATGGTAATTTATCAACCCAAGATAATAGTGAAATTGTGTGTGATTGCCTTGATTTTTCTGAGTACTGCTAACTTATTTGGGTTTACAGTGTCGGCAACAAATATTGTGTCTGTCAGTTGCTTAAATCTGTGTGTAAATAATGCATTTTCTTTGATTCATCAACTTTTGCTACTCCGCCGAAATTACCTGCTGAAATAAATGTTCTTACATATCACTGATTGCAGTTGATCGAAAGTTTACTTTATGAATAAACTGATTCAGGGCTGAACAGGATGAGTCTGTACGCTGAGCTGCACCTCTTAACTCTTCTCTCTCTCTCTTCCTCTCTTTAAGCCTGCAGACGAAAGGTAAATACCCTCCATGTTAAGTTGAGGAGAACATTACGTAAAATGTTGACATAATCTACATGTCCTTCCTTCCTCTGTTAGTGCAGTTGTCACGCACATGGAACCACATCTACAGCATTTATCCTAAATGTTTACGTGTATAATACACAGGACTACTGTAAACCATCTGGACAAGACTTGTACTGTTATTTGTAAACATATTTTGTGTTTGACATCATATCCAGTATGACTGTAAACCATAATGTGGTGAATGTTGTGACCTGAAATTATGAAGTTTTGATAGACAGTTTATAGTTTAAGTATACAGTTTGTTACAGTGTTACTAGGACAGATCCACATGCAGAGCTCAGAAACAGAGGTAAGGTGAGTTCAACAAGATTTATTGTGATGAAACTGGGGGAATAAGGTGGAGATGGAAAGACAGTTAGCGACGGGCAAGGGATCTAGTCTCATATCGTATCTCTTCTTGTCGTTTTTCATTAACAGAAGCCGTACGCCTGCCAGATCCCAGGATGCACCAAACGCTACACAGACCCCAGCTCGCTAAGAAAGCACGTCAAAGCTCACTCAGCCAAAGGCCTTCAGGAGAGAGAGGTCAAGGTAACAACAGCTGTTTGGTTATGATTTTTTTTAACATGTTGGACATTTAGCTGAGAGCAGAGTATGATTACTTATCTCATGTGTTTCAATGATGGTGATTAAAACATCTTTAATAAAACCTTTCTGTGTCTGTAACTAGATCAGGTTAGACCTTATTAGATTAGATGTGGTGGATTGGGATCTAAATAAAAACAGTATAACTTTTTTTTGTTTTGTTTTTCTCAGCAGTTATTACTTTTACTTTTTGGGGCGCTTTTTAAAATTGATTTCATTGGTGAAGCCACTATGTCGCCCCCATCTATTTCTTTTTTCATTTTCATGTCATCTTGCTCCGTAACCTCAGCTGCAGAAAAAAACAGTCTGTAAAATCTTTCACTGAAATTTGATTTTGTATAATAAATAAGGCACATTTCAGTATTCACTTTCGTTCTGAAAATAAATGTCTAATCTCATGTGAGCTGGTGTTTATGACTTAACTATGGAGAGGTTAGTGGAGCCGACTGAATAAAATATCTTTATAATAAACTTAGAGGGGATGGTTTCTTGCATTTGATGGCCGATAGAAATTCAGGGAATTCTGGGATTAAATGAGAAATAAGTTTGTCTGTGAGGTCTGTGAATTAAAACACGGAGTAAATGAACCTCTTCTTTAAGAACAAAACTAAACTTGTGAAGCTACAAAAGCTGCAGTGAACTTAAACGAGTTTCTAAAAATGATTGCACGGCCTCCGCTTCCTAATTAGTTTATGAGAGAAAAATGAAATCGGCAGATTGTATCGACTAGCAGTAGAACAGTATTTATCAACACTATTTACTTGTATTGCCTCCTAATTTAGTCTCTAGATTCTTTCCTGATAATGATCAACATAACAGCAACAAAATTACACGCAAATCAAGGCCGTAATAAAGTTTATTCCCCCTTTTAGAATTAAGGGGTAAAGGGCTCTTTCTGTCAAAGAACCTCTTCCACAGAGAAGTTTGTCAGAGGTTCTAGGTAGCGCCTTGTCTCTTCTGAGAGAAAGAGATGGAGAGCTGCAGGAGGAGTGAGTGAGCATGTTTATGATTCAGTAGGATGAAATACAACAAAACAAAGTATTACACACACTCCCTGGAAGTCAGAATAGGGAGCCTATTGTTCAGTGTTATCTGGGCCTTGTTTGTTTTCTATGGACCGTGAGTGACACTGGGGCTTTGTGTGTATTCCCATGCCTTGTTTGGTTTAAACAGAACCACGTGTGCTTGTAAGTTGTGACATGGCTAACACGCCCCGTGCTGCAGTAAACCCTGTGGGGCTACATAGGACTTTGAAATATTAAACATGCTCCTCATAAACTCCTTACGGTTATACATTTCTTCGAGCTGATGTGTCACCACTATTGAAGTTTGTATCTTCATAAACACTGGTTTGGGCAAACATTTTTCACTGATTATTCATAACTTCTTTTGTGGTTCCTGGGTGTCCTTCGCGAGCTTCTCTTCGAGTCCTGGAGCTGTCACTAAATTGTTTTGGAAAGTCCTGGGGGACGCTCTGTTAACGCTGGATAATAACCTAAATTGTCTTGCCTTAACTTTGTTAGAACATTTCAGAATAAGATTGCCTAACAAGATTTCTGGATTTTGTACCTCGAGAAGCTGGCTCGCGAGACGAAACAAGAACCAGGCATCTGGTTCAGGCTTCATTTCTTTGAAAAATGAACAGTAGAAAACTGCCTGCAGAAAACTCACTGTGTTTTCAATTGATCTACTGTATGCAATCAAAAGAGAAGTGAATCCTCTCAGAGTTTAGCTCCATGGGAGTTGTGTTGCCCAACAGCAAAACACAATTGGATGCAACTAAGCTGCAGCTTTAACATAATTACTCTCATCCCTACATGCAGGCAGGCAACCGCACATGCTCACCAACGGGAAAACATAAGACCAAATACACCACAACATACTTTTACCATGAACAGTTTATACAAACATCTGTATTTCACAGAGGTCAGAATTAACTATGTACAAACACGTTGTGACTGTATGTAAGTAGTACTTTACTTGATTTATATTTCTTACAGCTTTTTTACTCATTTTAATACAAATATCTGTACTTTCTACTCCATACATTTTTAAAACAGGTTTGTTACTTCAGTTTTAATGCATTTAAGGGGATAATTAAATAACACAAAGAAAGGATGATCCCTTGGTGTATCCATCAGTGCATATCACACACAACAGACACATCAAGACGAAAACTAACTAAAAGACACAACAAGACAAAAACGATGAAACAAGACAGGATGAAAAAGACATAAGGTAATGAAAAATACCTAACAAGACAAAACCAACATAAAAGACATAACAAGACAAAAACAGCGTAAAAGATGGAACAAGACAAAAATGGTGTAACAAGAAATAATGTAACAAGTCAAAAAAGATGTAGTTAAAAAAAGACGAAGAAATAGACAAAGTAAAAGACAAAGTAAAAGATGTAACAAGACAAAAATGACAGCAAAATGAAACAACAGAATAAGACAAAAAGATGTAACAAAAAAGACGTAGCAGCATGAAAAAGATGTAATGAAATAAAAAATACCTAACAAGACAAAAACAAGGTCAAAGACATAACAAGACAAACTTGATGTAGAAGCCATGACAAAATAAAAATGATGCAAAAGATGCAACAAGACAAAAAATTATGCAACGAGACAAAAATGACATAACAAAAAGAAAAAGAAGTAATCAGACAAAAATTACATAACAGCATGAAAAAGACGTGATAAAATACCTAACAACACAAACTCAATTTACAAGACTTAACAAGACAAACACGATGTAGAAGATGTAACAAGACAAAAATGATTCAGCAAGACTAAAACAACGTAACAAGACAAAAAAGATGCAATAAGATAAAAATGACCTAAGCAACACCTAATAACCTAATAATTACAGGATGTAACAAGATGAATCAGACAAGAGCAGGAGACTCGGCCGCAGAGAAAAGGTGAAGTTCAGTTAGCTTTGTACAGAAACAGCTCATAGAAATGTCTTTCAAATGTGATTTTTTTTTATACTTTAAGTACATTTCAGAGCCTGTACAAGTATCTGTGCTTGTACTTAAATAATGTGTTATAACACCTCTGCTAAATACACCACAACAAACCTTTGTCATGAACTGTCTGTAGAAATATCTGTTATATTGTCTGTTTCAACAGGTTCAAGTGCACACAATGCTGGAATCGGACATTTTGAGTGACTGTCTGGCGAGGCAGCACCTCCACCAAGGAAACAGCCCCCCTTTGCCAAACTTAGATGACTTCACAGGTATGCACAAATGAAACGGTAGCAAAAGCAAGTGGAAATCTGCGTTTAGCCTCCAACACCTCACTGGAAATGAGTAAAAACAAAGAAAGGGGTAATTGCCGAAACACCTGGGCTGTTAAGCTGTCTCTTTCATTTTCTCCCATGGCCTCATTTGCTCCTTTTCCTCTCCCTCCTCTCCCATTCCTTCGATGATAGCTCATCATGCCAGTGTTTACCTTGTCCAATTACCGGGCACTGACTGCGGGCAAGTTGGCCCTCTCCCTGCCCGTCCTTCAGCTTCTCCAAACCGGTTTTCCAGCCAAGCTCTTTTTCTTTCCCTTTCAATGGCTGAACGGGGATCAAGAAACTGTCAGGTACACTGAGGCTCAGTTGGCAAAAGAGAGGGGAGAGTGTCCAGGAGAGCTGTCCATGTCTATTACTTCAGACTACTTGCAGTTTTACCCAGAAGACTTTGAGGGAAAAGCCTCAAACGGCACACTACCAGCTATGTTTATTCAGAGTGAAACAAGCATGTCAGTGTTTCATTTTGAAAATGTCCCAAGAGGTCTTTCACCTTATCAAAAATGGCCAAATGTTAAAGCCTGAATCCAATTTCCAACTGTTAAGTATATACCTGTGTGTGCACACATTAATGTATGCTGGATTTATGGTGACACATGCAATCATCATCAGCTACCCTTAAACTCAAAGCCAAGTGCTGAAAGCCCTGCTGATGGCAAGGAGGTATTTGTGTTAAAGCTTTAAATGAGCACCACCAAAAACTATGCTTTCGTATCAAACTGTCAACCCCTGTAGACTTGACAGTGTCTCTGAAAAGTTTGTAGCTTGTTCCTTCACAGGGAATGGCAGCGTGTGGTGGTGGAAAGCGAACTTGAAACATCTAGATTTTCAGAGATGTAATCCGTTAATAAATCTATGTCTCTCTTTCAGGTGTGTACTCAAACAGCAGCACCGTTCACAACAGGGGAAATTCAGAGTTTCTGTCCCCATCAGCAGACAGCTGCTCCAGGTATCAAGGCTTAGAGGGAAACTTTGACGCCAGCAGCCCGATATCTTCTGTAACAAGCCCAGGGAGCATGAGAGACGGGTGAGTGTAAGAGCAATGTAAGTAGTAAGTAGTCAATGAAGTTATTTATTTATTTATTCATGCAGGGAAAAGTGAGTGGAAAACAGATGGACTTCTCCAGCAATGCTGCAGTTACACACATTCACTAAACTGGTTATTAGATGTTGAGTTCCTCGTCCATGAGAAACTGAACGGTAGTTGTTAGAGTTGTTTATTTTTCCCATTTCGACTTCTCTGTGCCAGGGTTTTGCACTTGTTTTATTGCTTCATACAGTGACATCACCATTAAGGAAAAACATTTTTTCATACAGCCGTTCAACAAAAAAATAAAAAATAAAAATAAGATTGCTTTTGTTTCTTGGAATATATCTCGGGTATTTTACTTAATGATGTACCCAGAGGCAAACCTAAATGGTCAGTTCATCCAAATCACACAAAAACATATTTTCCCACTTACTCCTCGTGGTGTCTGGCAAGGTTTTGAGTTATCTGCTGCAGGGACTTATGCTGCCAGCACAATACAATGGAACTGAATGGGATTTCGTTTGCATTTGGCACTTTTCATCCGGAGCTATTTTGTACTGAAGATAAAAATAGTGAAAGCTGACCACAGTTTTCTGCTCCTCTCAGCATGTGAAATCAGCTCCTAAAGATGTGCATTTTTGGCTGTTCCGCCTTAAATCTTTATTCACGAATCTCCTGTGTATTCAAGTATTTTTAAAACTGCTCAACACCTCCAAGAAGTTCCTCCCTGTTTGCTCTGTCAGTCCTAGAAACAGAAGTGGGAAGTAAAAAAGGACAAATACTTTATTACTGTACTTAAGTAGAATTTATTTTTCTGGCATTTTTTTAGTTTTACTACCCACATTTTAACACAAATATCTACACTATCTACTCCTTACATTTTACTGGTTTGTTACTTTAGTTGGAATGCGTTTGGGGGGAATTATATTACTGTATTAT
Organism: Lutjanus campechanus; assembly: GCA_027495735.1. Classification (NCBI taxonomy): domain Eukaryota; kingdom Metazoa; phylum Chordata; class Actinopteri; order Lutjaniformes; family Lutjanidae; genus Lutjanus; species Lutjanus campechanus. The sequence goes on along the minus strand of JAJHUR010136194.1, from coordinate 27,745 downwards.
TTTAATTTTCCATCATTGCAAACTGCCTTCAAACATCAAGACTGATGTTTGGACTTAATGGATGAGATAGGTTTATCCATCAATGCATATCACACAGGACAGACGCAACAAGACGAAAACAAGTTATAACAAGACATAACAATTAAAAATGACATAAAAGAAGTAACAAGACAAAAACATAAAAGATGCAACAATAATAATGTATAAAACATAACAAGACAAAAACAACATAAAAGACATAACAAGATGAAAAAAATGAAACAAGACAAGATGTAACAAGATGAAACAAGACAAAAAAGACGTAACAAAACAAAAAAGGCATAACAAGATGAAAATGACGTAATAGACATAAGATGAAAAAATGTAACAAGACAAAAATGACATAAAACACATAACGAGATAAAAATGTCGTAACATGGAGGAAACTAAATAAAAGACATAACAAAACTAAAAAGGTGTAATAAGACAAAAATGTCGTTATAAGATGAAAAAGACAAAAATCAACAAGAAAAAAAAGACGGCGACTTGATGGCAAAGAAAAGGTTCAGTTCACCAGGTAGAAATGTCCTTCAGAGGGAAACTTTACTTTTAAACTTTGAGAACATTTCAGAGCCTGAACTTTTTCACTTTTACTTGAGTGAAGAAGTTGAATCAGTACTTCTTTTTT
>JAJHUR010136194.1:0-27058 GCA_027495735.1 Lutjanus campechanus | reverse complement strand
CTGCTCAACACCTCCAAGAAGTTCCTCCCTGTTTGCTCTGTCAGTCCTAGAAACAGAAGTGGGAAGTAAAAAAGGACAAATACTTTGTTACTGTACTTAAGTAGAATTTATTTTTCTGGCATTTTTTTAGTTTTACTACCCACATTTTAATATAAATATCTACACTATCTACTCCTTACATTTTACTGGCTTGTTACTTTAGTTGGAATGCGTTTGGGGGGAATTATATTACTGTATTATTTTAATTTTCCATCATTGCAAACTGCCTTCAAACATCAAGACTGATGTTTGGACTTAATGGATGAAATAGATTTATCCATCAATGCATATCACACAGGACAGACGCAACAAGACGAAAACAAGTTATAACAAGACATAACAATTAAAAATGACATAAAAGAAGTAACAACAAAAAAACATAAAAGATGCAACAATAATAATGTATAAAACATAACAAGACAAAAACAACATAAAAGACATAACAAGATGAAAAAAATGAAACAAGACAAGATGTAACAAGATGAAACAAGACAAAAATGACATAAAACACGTAACGAGATAAAAATGTCGTAACATGGCGGAAACTAAATAAAAGACATAACAAAACTAAAAAGGTGTAATAAGACAAAAATGTCGTTATAAGATGAAAAAGACAAAAATCAACAAGAAAAAAAAGACGGCGACTTGATGGCAAAGAAAAGGTTCAGTTCACCAGGTAGAAATGTCCTTCAGAGGGAAACTTTTTACTTTTAAACTTTGAGAACATTTCAGAGCCTGAACTTTTTCACTTTTACTTGAGTGAAGAAGTTGAATCAGTACTTCTTTTTTTTAACCTTTTTAACACAAGTATCTGTACTTCTGCTTGAGTAAACAATGTGTTTACTTTTGCCCCTTTTGCCTAGACATCATGTTTGAACCTCGGATACACAGCCATCATGACTCTAAAGGTTTCACAGTCACTTTAGTTGGCCTCTTTCTTGTCTGGAAAGCACATGCCTATAAACAGGGAGAGAGATGTGAGCTTATGCATTCTTGAATAAACCAGAGACATTATCACCAGAGATGGAGTTATGGCTTTGCGGTTACACTGATTGGGTACTTGGAGGCCACAGAACTTATGTGTACTGTAAACTGAGACAAATTTTGTCTAGCCCAGTATAAAAGTAGAAGTGAGACTAAAAAGATACAGCTGACAGCCTCCAGGGCTGCAGTTTCTGGACAATACGGCCTCAAATCATTGGTCATTGAAGAATTGCCCGTAAACTAACTTTTATTGGCACAACAGTAACAACAAAGACAGTCTGTCCAATAAAAGAGAATTGATAAGGGCCAGAATAACATTTTTGTGGTTTAATAAATGATATAAAATTTTCATATTTAATGCAGATAGTTTCGCATGAAATTGTCCAGTATTTGCACAAGTTGTTTTCAAATGGGCTTTAGGTTTTGGCAGAGGACTTAAGAAGAGAGTTAAGATGTTTTTTTCTCTCTGAGTACATATTCAAACCTATAAGCTATATTATAAGTGTATTATTGACCTTGAAAACAGCAGTATGACAAAAAACTCCAGTCCGCCTCAGCTCATACCTTTCATGCTGCGGACAGTTTCCAGTGGGTGAACTTTGTGCTAAAAAAAAATAAAATTGCAGGAGGATGTTGTAATAAAACGGCATCATATTGTTATTCAGTGTAACACTACAGTATGTGTGTGCAGTGTTTTGTAAATTCTGTTTGAACATTTCTTGGATTACAATGTTTCTTGTAAAGGCTGCGGTTTTCAAAATTTATTTAAAATGCACTCAGATGAACAACCAAAAAAAAAAGCATTCATGGAAAGCTGCCTTGATACAAAGACTCACTGTAAAAAAAAAAAAACATACAGGAATTTAGTGGAATCAGCTAATCTTTTCTCATCAACTTAATGTAAATATGTGAGTTTTATTTGTTCACAACATTAGTGCATCATGTGAGAGTTAAAACTCTGCTGAGATACGTCTTTTTTAGTGTGAAGAAAACATACAATGAAAAATTGCTGTGTCTCTAACACATTTGAAGAGATGTCATGGTTGTTTGTTTTCACAACTGTAAACCTTGATGACAGTTAGTATTGAATTAGCTAAATTGTAATAAATTGTGTCATGCAATATGTAATAATAATAATTATATCTAATATGTTCTAAATGTTTGTATTTGTGACTGACAAGCTCATTAAACATGTGTACTCTAATACAACTGAGTTATTTGATTCAGAAAGTTTTGAATCATTGCAAGATTTCCCCAACATGTGTTTTATAATTTAACAACAACCACTTAAAATTTTAAGACAGCTTTTAACTTTTTTAAGTTAAAACTAACAACTTTTTTTCCTTTTTTTTTCAGTGTCAGAAATCAAATCCAAATCCAAAATAAAAAGAAAAGTTGTTGTTGCACTAGTAATAATAAAACTGCAATATATATTAAAAGTGTGTGTGTGGACCTCAAACAGACCTTGAATGTTAGAGCAAAATAAATTATGGTGATGAATATCCTATATGATATATCCTATATCCTATATATATATATAGTTCATATAACCTGTAGTTGCACACCTGAGGGTAACATGTAGTGAGCAAAGGTGGATGATTTAATATTCCACAACTCTGAATAAACCAAATCTAACTGACATCAAGCACATTAGAAAAACTTCACAGACATACTTTGACATAATCTGTCAAATCAGATATTATTATAACCTATATTTATTGGGTATTATTTCATTATTGGAATTCTGAACTTCCCTGAGAATGAGAATTAATCGGCCCCGATATTTATTGTGCGTTCCTATTCACTTCATCTGTTGTGGGTACTTGTGAAGACCATGTTTAGGTGTCCAGTTTGATGCAGGGCTGCCACTAATGATTATTTTCATTATTAATTAATCTGCGGGCTATTTTGACAATTAATCAATTAACTGTTTAGTTTATAAAATGTAAATCGATTCGACATAAAATGTCAAAAAATGAAAAATGAGAGAAATGCTTATCACTATTTCCCAGAGCCCAAATGTTTTCTTTTGTCCATCCAATGCATCCAAAGGCAAAGACTCTTCATTTACTATCATAAATGACAAACAAAAGCAACAAATCCTCACATTTAAAAAGCTGGAACCAGCAAATGTTTGACATTATTGCTTTAAAAATGACTGAAACTATTAATCCACTATCAAAATATTTGGTGACTAATTTTTTATTATTATTATTATTACAATTTAACTAATTTGAAGTTCTTTGGAGATCACAGGGCAAATCCTTTAGTATAAATATAAATGTTTTTAATAAACCAAAAGTTCTTCCAGGTAAGCCTTTGGGTGTCTGTGTGTTTTAGGACATATATAACTTAACTCTCAGCCTCCATCTCCTTAAAGTTTGCAGCCAGAGCCTCCATGAAGCTCTGCACAATCTGTCCATTGACGTCTCTTTATAGAGACTGAGGATGTCATAGAATCCCACTGGTGCCCGCAGTACACGACAGCCTGCCAAAGCCAATACCAGACAAGCACTTGTTTTTCCCCCAAATGACTTAGCGAGACGTTAAACACGTGAAAGTAAATTATCTTTGCTTCACGGCACAGCCGGCATCAAGCTCTGACCTCATAGCCAGGCGCGTGTTTACTCTGGCTGAGACGAGCCATTTCGACTTCTTTTAATTATTTAATACTCGAGGGATTCAGAGGCCCGGGGTAAGGCCTGTCCATCAGCGGGTATTTGTGATGTGCAGTGTTTGTGTGTTTTGCGGTCGAGGGGTGGGAGGCTGGATCGGCTTTTTGGAGCAGCGTGTCCATCAGATACAGGCACACTAACCAGGATGGCTCTCACACAGAAACACTTTTATACAATTTGAAGGAAAGAGCGGTAATGAAGTTTACTTTGCAGAAGCTCCGACTGACATCAGATCCAAATGGACAGTTTAACTGAAATGTTTGACATGTCCACACATTCTTGTATTTACCGTATCTCTAACATGCAATAAGCCTTCTCTAGTTTCTCTAAGTGCTTGATTGGTAGCACTTAGATCACATTAAATCTCAGTCTGTAATACATACGTTCAACATGATCCTCTGAGATCTAGTTAATCTATATCATAGATATAATTCAGCATTTTTTCCTCTGCCAAAAAGGGAAAACAGATCACTTTGGCATCCGCAAAATAGCATCTTTGGTAAACCTACTCATCACCTCCTCTGATCCTCTGATCCTGTCCAAGGGTGCTGCTATTAAAGTTCCCCTGAAGTCAAAATCAATGTGTAAGTTTTTATATCACATATATTGCACTACTGTATATGTCACCTATATGCTGGTATCTGACTCAACAAAGATGAAAAACAGTCATTTTAAGTATTTAAAATGGTATTTTAGAGTTGCCATTTTCCCCTCCTGTCACACTCATGGTGGGAAGCTCAGATGTTGTACTGCTGTTTCCCAGGTTACAAGTTGGATAAATGTCGATAATCTGACAAGTCGTTATCATTTTATGACTTCCAGATTGATCAGCAGCTGAAAGACAATGAATAGTGAAACTCTTGATGGACATACTGTATTTCAAGATAAAATAGCATATCTGATAACCCATTAGTACTGTAGCTAACATTAGCATTCACCCACTTCCCAGCTAACGTTACTGTTTGATAGTGTTATAGTGTACAGTACAATATTTTCTATTGTATCATGTACAGAAATTAATTCTGAAATATCAACGCACATCTTGAACACATTTATTTAACGTTAAGCCTGGAAGTAAAACACACTGGATGTAATCAAGCTTGTAATGTATGTTAATGTTAGCTGTCTTGCTGTTCAGTCAGTAACATTATGTGACATTCTAATGAGGATTCATTAGAATGCATACACTGATTATCCAACACAAAGGTTAGAAGTTACAAGCACTTTAACAGTGTGTGTTTTGTGTGGCAATAATGATGTTGGCAACATTTGCCAGGAAGTGTTTGAATGTTAACGTCAGCTGTTGTCTCACATTAGCTAACGGGTTATCAAATATGTTATTTTAGCTTGAAATGGGGACAAATATCCCTCTGTTTTCACTCTCCATTGTCTTGTGTGGAGGAAAGTGAGGAAATGATATTGATTTGGCAGATTCCCTACCGTTATATGGAAATATTTTCTGGTTTCCCCTGTGATGTCCTCCAGCTGCTCAGCTTCAACTCTTGGTTATGTAATTACAGAGCTTTCCTGATGGACACATAGCTTTTACTCTAGCTTACTTCTTGCTAGAGTAGCTAGTAAATGTTAGTTGCCATTAGCTGGCAACAGAACCGGGTTTCCACAGCTCCAATTGAACACGACTGGTTAACAAGACAAACACAGCCTTATAGACTGACAGGAAATAGAGAGCCAAAGTCCTTCCCCTTCCCCACCATGGTAGTGAGAGGCAAGAGACATTTTTTTTTTATTCCATTTGAATTGTGTCATGAATTACACATGACCTTTTTCAATTGCATACAGTAATATCTGCATTAGCTTGCTAGCTTACTAGCTAATGGCAGCTATGACACAGTTAGCTACAGTGACTACAGTGTTACAAGAGAAAAAATCCGTGTTGCAACAACCCCCGGGGACTAACAGCAAGGTGCAGCTCCCAAATTGAATTTGAGGTGTTTTTTTTCTCCCTGCGACTAGCAAATAAATATAAACATGGCTGACTAAGACTCTTCTCACTGGCTAATGGTTTGTTGACAAATACGGGCAGCCTTAATGTGCATTTAAACATAAGAGCTTAAATTCTGCAAGCAGGATTCTTCTCATTCCAGATATAAAGAGGGCAGCTGGCTGTAGTTAGTTTGAAAGAGGAAAAAAAAAAGTGAGCGATGAAAGGGTTTAGCCGGTAAAATATGATCAGAGAAACAGTTTCCTGAGGTCGTGCTGACAGTCGCTCCCTCCGGCGTGGGCTCTCTGTTAAGCTCATGCATGTGAGAAGTTTGGGCACAGCGGCCACAAACCGACACATCGACCCAGCAGGGCCGCGCACGGCACGGCTCAGACATCTCAGCTATGTTGTTGCAGCGTCGCAAGAATGTAAGCCGTGGAGCAGACGCGGTTGTTTATAGTTAAGGTCAGCTCTGATGGTTGTGGGGCCACTGAGGGGAATCCAGAGAAGTGTTGAATTCTTGGGGCTCACAGTCATCGCGGCACATTCACTTCAACAGTCGTACTATATCAAAGCCCACTTTGTTTACATAATCTTATACAAAGGCTGGTCTTTATTACCTCGGGAAGCCGCAGCCATCTGTAAGTTATATCAGTTTGGGTTTCAAAAAGTCCTTCTGATTAATTTTGGCTTTTATCACTGAAAGCAGAGACTGTTAAATTAAATGTAATAGCATTTGACATGGGAAATGGGTAATAAAGAGACCCGGGGATGATAAATGATAGATATGTAAAGAAATCTCCAAACATTTCCTTTTTTTATAGCTGGTCAGATGCGAATATAGAAGTTGGTTGGGCCAGCAGCCATCAGTATCTCTGACAAGGACTGGCTTGTTTATGAAGCCCACTAAAACCCTTCCAGCCAGCAGAAACCAAGGCCATTTGGCTCTCAGGGGACCAATATGCTACAGTACATCATCCTGGAGAGTTCTCAGGCCACATGAAATGCTGAGAGTGAGCTCTTTGAAGGAGGAGGAGGAGGGGGTCCAAATACCATATTGGGGGGCTTTCAGCTGCATATCTCCTTGGAGAGATATTCGGCTGCCTTTCTTTCTTCTTGTCGACTTGGCTCCACTGACTCATTCGTTTCCATGTTGAGTCAGAGTGTTTGTGCACAGTCAGCACATTCTTGCAGCGAAGCGTTGGATACAGCTCCACACAAAACCCGCCTACATTACCCCCTTGAGGTGGAAACGCTTCCTTATATAAACTGTACTGTTTGTACTTGAGTTTAAGTATTTACATGTTTGTGTCTCATAACACAGCTGCTGCCAGCTAATAGTTGTCAACAAGAATGACTGCAAAATAGTCTAGGCTTGATTTGAGGGATTTGATTTGGAGATTTGAGGTTTGTCTTAAACATAGTCAAATCTACTCACAGCATCAGTCCACCCCCAAATCAAAAATACATATTTTTCCTCTGCCCTGTAATGCTATTTATTCATCTATATTTTGTGGTGTAAATTGCAGAGTTTTGGAGATAGCAGCTGGAGTGATGTCTGCCAATATATTCTCTCTAGTATGATGGGATGAAATGGCACTCAAAAGAACAAAAAAAAGAAAGAAAAAGAAACAAACAAACAAAAAAAAAAACAGTGTCTCTCCAAAAATCATGACCGGTTACTCAAGATAATCCAGCTTGTTGTGAGCAGTTTCATGTAGGAACTATCTTCAATACTTCTGGTAGATTCTACTGCAGAAAGAAACTCGTTCCTCAAGGAAACTGGTCTGTGGATCTTGTGTAATCGAGTCATAAATATCTGGAAAGAGACACTGTTTTGCTTTTTTTTCAATTTTTCAAATTTCTTTTTCCTTTTTTCCTTTTTTTTCACCTCCACGGCTGGTATCTCAGCATGACAGGTATGAGAGGAAAAATGTGTAATTTTAATTTTGAGGTGAACCATCCCTTTAAAAGTAAGAAGGCGAGGCAGTTTTACTTACAGAGGTAGATTCAAGGTGTTGTACAGAAAAGCTGAAATTTAAACTTAAAGCAATAACAGAGATAAATCTATTGAAAAATAAGACAAAAACATGTAAAAAGTAAGAAAAGTGACTGAAAAATACTATAAAAGTGGCTCCAGGACTGCTTATGTGATGATATTATATCTCCTTCAAAATTTGTTTTGAAATTGTATGCTCTTCTGGTCAGCTGTCACATTATTAATAATTTGGTTATGACACCAGCATCATTTTACTGTAAGTGATCTTGGCTCAGAAATCTGTGGTGAGGTTAATAAGGTTTAGAAAACACTGAAGTCATCTCTGTCTGACAGAAACCTTGAGCAGTTCAGCAGTAGTGAAGTTCAAGCCAAGTGAAAGAAAGTAAAAAGCAAAGGCACTATTATTATAAAACAGAACTGTCAGTCACATGTCAGTTGTCCAAGAGCTTTCATTGTCTTTCATCTACTTAAAAAAAGGCTTTTACTTTGAAAGTTAAATTACAAAATCTGTTTGTCTTGTCTTGTTTGTTTTTAAAATGTGTTTAAATGGATAGTTGGCTTATATGCTTTCTTGCTGAGAGTTGGATGAGATGATAGATGCCCCCCTTATTACTGTAATCAATCAAACTTTATTTATATAGTCGTTTTCAAACAAATCAAATGCAATTCAATTGACAAAACATGGGATATTAAAATGGATTTAGAGACTAACCCAAAAGTTAAATGATTCAGACAACAATAAAAGATTGGTGGTTAAAATAAAATAAAAACATAAATAAGAAAAGATAAAACAAGCAATAAAAATAGCAATAACAATAAAGATAAAATTATAAAATACAATACAATATAAAATAAAATATATAATAAAAATACAATATAAAATCATTATACTAAAACAGTAAAATGCTTGTAAAATAAAACTGAATAATGATCAAGAGTAAAATGTTGATAAAACAAAACAAACAAAAAAAAGAATAAAATAAATAATGATAATGATGATAAATAAAATAATTGGAAAAACAAAAAACAGAAATATAAAATAATAGCCAGAGTATACAGCCAGCAGACAGCTAGCTTAGCTTAGCACAAAGCCTGCAAAGGCTGCAAAGGGGAAACAGCTGGCCTGGCTCTGACTTAGAAGACTAACCATTGCTGTGCCCATCAGACTTTCTGTTCTCATATGGCACAAATGCAGTTTACAATTAAATTAAAAGATGTACAGTCAAGTTTATGGTCAGTTTATGATCATAGATTTTGGTGGTTTGAACTTTACTGTCACTAGCAGATTTTATCACCTGTAGTTACCTACACAAATGAGCTAATGTTAGCTTCTTAAGTTGATTTAACACCATGTATTGCTGACATTTGACTGCTTCAAGCTGATTCCTTTTCATATGAAAATCCTGTAAAACCATGAAACGATGTAGTATAAGCTGTGGCTAACGCTGGGTTAGCTTACTACTACTGAATAAGTAACTAAGCTAGTTAGCATAGCACAACTTTTGCACCTTACATTAGGGCAGACAAACACATTGTTTAATCCATTTCCCCTCATCTAAATCTTAAATGTTTAAAGCAATGTTTGATTGTTGGAGTGTAAACTTTCCAAAATAAAGGGACATAGTGGCTAACGCAAATTCACTCTGTCTGGAAATACTACACAACAGATGTGCTACCATTGATGGTGCTTTTAACAAACCTGTAAACCCACCAAATAACGTAGTATTAAATGCTGCTGGCCTTGTAAGTGATGCTGGGATAAGTTACTATCATGCAGTAAGCTAGTTAGCTTAACATGCTAATGTTGACCCCATACACAAGAGCAGACAAACACTGTTTAATCCTCGTCAAAATCTTAAACATGTTAAGCAACATAATTTATAAATAAGAGATCAATTAATTAAATTTAAATGTCTATCATGATTGTATATGTCATATCACATAAAGGTTTGTGTTGTACATAGTAATTCAATTATGTGAATTATATTTGCCAACAGGAACAGGCCGACATCGTTGTTCAGCCCAGTGAGCTCCTCCTCAGACAGAGCGGACGTCCAGCTGCAGGGCTACAACAAAACCTACAACCACCAACAAGTATTCTCACAGCAGCAAGGTACTGACACTGTTCACTGAACATTTGTCAACATCATCAGTATATTCTGCTTGTTTTCGGTTGTTCTCAACATTCATCATTTCCTCTGTGGGTCTCCAAGGATGTGTGTATGGAGAAGGGAAGGTGGTTCAACCAGCCAGCGATGGAGGCTTTGAACCAGCCAGTTACTTCACAAATCCCGCTGCCTCTCACTCTACAGGTAAGACACCAATAAAGAAGAGTAAAGGTAATACAGTGACTAAGTACCTCATACGACCTCACTTCAAACTGAATTATCCTTTTAAGAGGTAGGCAAGCAAGCTGCATGGATTTTGTTTCTGTTAACAAAAGCCTTTTAAATTCCCATCATACATTTTCTTAACTTGACTGGCCCTATCCATGCTTTGAACATCATAGAATCTGCTTAAATCACATTTTTACTCTGTGTCTGCCTGTTTTTAACCAAAACTAATGTCACCCAGTTGAAAGATTGATTCACTGATTGGGCAACAATCATTCTGGAAACTATTTTATTTAAAAAACCCAGGGTGAGATGGTTAACCGATTATGATTATTAAAGATTAATAATGGAAATACTTGCAGGCCCACTCTCCTTCACATGAAAGTAAAGGAGATGCTGTGAAATAATGTTAATTATCTGCGTTTCTCTTGTCAGGGTTTGACTTGTTGCAGGACCTGCAGGGCCAGGCGGGGGGCGGTTACTCCATGTCTCCCTGCTCAGATGACAGCTTCCTCTTCCAGGCAGGAGGCGTCGACCGCTGTCTCAACCAGATCTACTCCATCTACCTGGACTCATGATGGCCACCCAGAACCAAAAAAAAAAAAAAAAACTGAGTCAGAATCACTTTGTTTTCCAAAGGACAAAATGCAACATGTAGGATGTGTGGCGGCAGACAATCTCAATGACAACATACTGTATATTCAAGGCTGGGGCTGTCAGAATTGTTTGATGTGAAACATCAGTCAGCAGGAGCTTTACCGGCATGAACCAAAGTGCAAAATTCACTAAAGGCAGAGCTGTGGGCAAACTGGCAAACGTGAATGACCAAAGAGGAAGTCTGGTCAACGTATGAATGTAAATAGCAGTGACTTTTTTATTCAGAGATGACCACAGCATTTGTGATCTGGATTAGAAGGAGCTATGAGCTTTATTTGCTAGTTTTTTCTATTCAGAAAGTCAGAAAGCTGGCTCTCTGGCTCTGCCACTGATGTTAGACTCAACCAGTGAGTTTAATTCTGCCTCCAGGAAATCTTAAAACAACAATAATTATTATAATGTAGTGGTTCCCAAACTAGGGTCAATGAATAAATATGTTACCAAGATACCAAAGAACAAAACAGCACAGTCCTGCATCACAAATTATATTAAGTTTTGTTTGACTTATCTCTGATCGTTGCTTTTTTGAGCTTTTTTCTTTTTTTGGGCAAGAAGCATCATTTTATAAAAGGTTGGGAACCATTATCCAAGCAGTAGAGCCAAGAATAGTTCAACATTTTGGGAGGAGTGCTTATTGTTTTCTTTATGAGAGTTACATCAGGAGGTCAATACCACTCTCATGTCTGTACATGAAAAATGTCGCTACAGCCAAGAAACAGTTAGCTTAGCTTAGCACAGAGACTGGAGCCTGGCTCTGTCTAAGGTTTAAAAAATCCACCAACTAGCAACTGTTTACCTCAATTAACATGTTATATCTCATTTGTCTAATTTGTACAAAAGACAAATAAAAAAATATGTATATGGATATTACACGTTGTTACAGTCATATGTTGTTATGTGCCGCACCATGATGACTCCAGGAAGTCACTGCACCCGGCCAAGAAATAGTCCGGTACATAACCTCCTGTTAAACAACAACTTGTTAATTAGTGAATTTGCTGGTAGTCAGATTTTGTTACCTTTGGACAGTGCTGAACTAACCTACTTCTCACTGTAGCTTCATATTGATTATGCAGACATGATAATAATAATAAGAAGAAAATGGAAGAAGAAGAAGAAAGTATAACTTTATCAATCCCTTTTCACTGTTTGTTACTTGCACACACAGGCCGAAAAATACAGATCTATGCACAAACAGGAGTTGTACACATGTATCAATGGAGACGAACAAGAACAATTACTTTTAATCCACTTTTCAAGTCCTTTCCAGAGAAGGGGCTGCATAATTAAGATTACATATAAAGTTATCCCTAAGGAAAAAAGCATTTAAAAATTATGACAATGCTAACATAAAATTATAAAAAATATATATATATATCATGATAGAAAGAGTTATAACTGACCTTATTTGCAGTTCAAAGTGTCCTGTCAACAGCTTTATCTGCATTTCTTTTATAACAGTGGCCTATGGGGAACCGATGAGGCTTCAATAGTGGTGAGGGGCCTGTAGAAAAATTGGCGGCAATGGTGAGCAGCAATCGTCTGTCTAGTTCTATGATAAGTTGCACCGTCATGTTTCTACAGTAGCCCAGGATGGACAGACCAAACACTGGCTCTATTTGCGGCATTTTGCATTTTGTGTAAGTTTCATGGCTACTGTAGGTTCTCCTACATCCTAGATTCTCAAACTATGGCATGAGTACCACTGGTGGTACTTGAGCTCCCTCTAGTGGTACACTGAGGAACCCCCCAGCTGAGGTGATACTTGGTGTAAAAAGTTTGAGAAACACTGTCGTGCAGGCTTGGAAGGGGAGGGTGAGTGTTTACAGTTTGCAAGCTCACTATTAGATGTCACTAAATCCTACACACTGGTCCTTTAAAACATAGATGTGTATTATGCAAACAAATAAGTCTAGTTGACAGATAAAAAAGCAAGTCTATAAATATGTGTTTCAAGACAGGAATTAAAAGCTGAAATGGTGCCAGCAGACCAGGAACAGGAGCCAAGGCGCCAGTGCAGAAAAAAGCTTGGTCACCTCCTGACCTTAACGTTGACTGGAACAGCAACAAGGCCTAAACCAGCAGATCTAAGAACTCTTTTGAGACAGTAAGGAGTTAAATGTTCACTGATGTACTCTGGCACATAGCCATGTAAACAATGAGTAAGGTTTTTTAATGTTTTTTTTTTTTAAATTGGTAACCAGAGCAAAGAGGTTAAAGTGGTATTGGTCTTCTCATGTAACTCTCTGCAAGAAAGCAAATTAAGTGTATTTACCCAAATGTCAAACTATTAATTTAAAATGTGTGTGTTTATCAGCAGTCAAATTACCTTATAACCAAAGTAAAAATCCTCCAACTGCTTGTTCTTTTACATTTCTCAGCTGCACAAAGGGAGCTGCAAGAGTGTGGAGCAGTGCTGCCACCTAGTGTCTGAATGTGGCGTCAGTGGAACCAATAAACTGACACACAATATGAAAAAAAAATGCACTAAAATGTCTCATCTGTGATGTCTGTCATGGACTGAGAGGTGCCAAAAAATGAGTGTCAGTATGTGTAATCAACAATGATCAAGACAGTAGATAATCTCTTTTTTTTATATAGTTTCTTGCATTGCTTTCTGCACAGTGCCTTTACATGTTTGTTGTATAGTTTCTATCAGTGTTATATTCAGTGAGAGGGAGGCGTGCATTGTTTACAATAACTTCTCTGCACTCTTTTCTGTCTCATCGCAGAGACTTTAAGAAAATGACCAACCAGAAAATGTTTACACTGATTTTGTAGCAATTCAGAGATTTCTTATTATTGTCATTGAACAGTGTATATAGACTGTATAAAAATGCACCTGTCTTTTATATCTAAATAAAAAATCTGTTTGTACATGTTTGTTTGTGGGTTCTGGGGCTTTTTGACTAAAATATTATTTATTCCTTTGTTTACTGTCATCACACAAAAAAAGAAAAATACCAATTAGAATTTCCCACAGCCCAATTACTGTTATAGATGTCATAGAAAAGTAGCAAATCCTCATATTTGTGAAGGTAGAATCTGTGAATTCCAGTGCGTTTACGAATAGCTCAGACAAATCCTATTGATTTCTACCTTAAAGTAAAAATAGATGCAAGTATTATCAGCAAAATGTACTTAAAGCATCAAAAGTAAAAGTACTCATTCTGCAATAAATAATTTTTTGTGCTAATCTACATCAACTGTTGGCTACTGTAATTGTTGTTGAGGGGTCCTCCAGCTTCATCTTTTAACCACCTCCAGACTACTAAAAGTTGGCAAATTTACATTCCATCACTGATGTATCAACGTTCAAACACTTTCTTTTTATTACTGAGCACATAACAAATACAAACAAGGGGCAGTTTCATGTCTCTTCCATCAAAGATCTGTCTCAGGTTGAGCAAGAACAAAACCAAAAACACAGAGGCAGAAATAAAAAATAAAATTTATACATACATTCATACATCAACACAACTTCAGCAGATAAATTACAGGACTTAAATTAACTTAAACAAATCTCGTAATGAAAACATCTTGGAGCTTTCTTGTCATAAGTTCAAACACTTTGGAGAGTTTTGTGAGGGAGTAAGTTCAGCCACCAGGGGGCGCTCTGTGGTCACAGCGCTGCAGCCGCTCAACTTTACACTGAACTCTGCGAGGTTAATTTCTGTCAGCTTTAGTTTAGATAAACACACTTTAACTGAGCACTTTGTGTGAATAAACACCCTTAACACCCTCCCACAGACACACACACAGACACAAACACACACACAAACTGGAAGCTGTATTTCCACATTCCCCTCGGAGGGAGACACACCCTCCTGTGATCCGGAGGAGGAAAGCTTCAGCCCTGCAGGCGGACAGCTGATAGGATGCAGAGAGGAGAGAGACGCGGCTGCGGTCGCTGTGGGTGATGTTTGAATCCTCAATCAAAGCTTCATGAGCTCTTCACAGAGAGAAACAGGCCTGCAGCAGACATGTCCCTCACAGGTAAGACAGCACATTATCACGCGTATGCCTCAAACACGTGTGTATTCATGTTTTCAGATGTTTTTGTATATTTGTTATAACTTAAATCACAGGGTCATAAAGGTATGGTGTGTTATGGCTAGAAATGATGTCCTTATGGTGTGTTTTGTGCAGATACTGAGCAATATTGAAGTCATGGGTCCACAACAACTCAATGCAACCCCACACCCCCTCAGAAAATTTGACCAGACACAAAAAAAAGTACTTAAAATCAAGTTATTATTTGTGTTTTTCTACATTTAATTAATTCAGTCAATGGTTAGATTATGTTCTGTGGAATTTATTTCCCAACATGCTGTTTAAAAGACCTCCCCACATGAACAAAATATTGAATCCTGAATTGGTTTTATTTTCTTATACCTTAAATTAGTAGCCAACATTTTAATGATATTAAGGCTGGCTTACACCAAAAAGGGTTGATTTTTAAACCTGATTAAATCATAGCTTACATGTAAATTATGTTGCACCAAACTTTTAAACTAAATTAAGACAGATTAAATTTAAAGCTCTTTTTTTTAAAAATCTTACTTCACTGCTGTTCCTTTTTGTTCTCTATTATTAGGATTTTGAACATATTTTATTTTAGATTTTTAGACCAGGGCATCTCTGCAGCACTACAGTACCTCATTACAATGCTGTTTTCTCACACATTTTCCAAAAAAACCCTGCTTTTTGTTTCTGGTTCTGTGATTTGGATATTTTACATAACCATGTTGAGATTTCACTAATATTGTGATTAATTGTGTAGCTCTAGTGTACATAAATAAACTTGTATCTACTAAAAAGAGATAAGTTTTTAATAGTGCAACAGAGCTCTGCTTAATTTTAAATCTGGATTTGCTCATTTTAAATCTAGTTTTGCTAAAACCTTATTAAGAAGTAATCTGATTAATTTAATCTTTGTAGGGTTCAACCCAGTCTAAGTATAAAGAAAAAGAGAATCATCACCACAACTCTGATTTGTTGGATATGAAAAATTCCCAGAAAACTCCCCTCTGTGTCCTCAGTGGTACTGCAGCTGCAGGCCTGGTATAATGTCCGAATGTTTTATGATGAAGGTTGTATGAAAGGAGAATGGAGACCGTTATTTCAGAGGAAGCTCTGCTGCCAGAGAGGATATAGCAACTCACATTGTTAGTGAGTGAGATCATCCACGTTCTCCAGATTTAAACCTTGCTCCTCTGGCTGGGCACTCACACCCAGAGAGGAGATGATCCATGAACAACTTTCTGTTTGGATTAAGGGCCTTGTTCACTCTCACTGTTCTGCCTCTCAGGCTCTGCAAAGGTCAACCAGTGTCTCTTCTGGTGTTGTGTGTAATTTCAACACCCAAAGATCAACTCATCTGTCAATATTTAGAGTGAGTGCTTACTTGACACAAATCTGCAGAAACCTCAGCACAGAGTCGACTCTAACCTTTAGACTGTCTGTTATCAGACTGATATGGGAGTTTGACTCTTCAGGCATTAAGTTATCTTAACCAGTGAATGCATGGAATTAGCAACATGTGCAAAAGTCTTACTTCAGCCGTACTTTGCTCATACAGAGGGGTGAAAATTTGGACCAAAGCATCCAAATTTAAGCAAATTATTACCTTTACGCAGCTACACAAACCCACCTTTTCCCCTTCAGCCTTTGAATATATCACCTGCTGATAGCTATCAGTATGAACAAAAGCTTTTTACAGTGCAGTGCAGCATGCAAATAATTACAGAGTTAAAGGATATGTGCACGGTGACATGACATGGGGTCAGTTCACATGGCAGAATTTGAGATTAAAGTTTGAGGTTAACAAAGAAGAAATGCTTTACTCCCTTATCTGAAAAATTCTTTTTTTTTATTATCAGGCATTCAACAATATTAATCTCCTTCCAAGTATTAGGTTATTGTTAAGGGTGTTTTATAAATACAGCACATTTCATCCAACGTGACCTCACTGAAGAACAAACATGGCCTTTCTTTCTCAGTTTTCACTATCTCACTATCATATAATGAAGGTGCACTACAGAAATGAACCAAACAGCATGTTTATGATGTTAATTTGGTTATTTAAATATATATTTTTGGGGCATGAAGCACGCTGCCTGTTAAATGCTAACAGAAAAAGGCTAATGACTGAGTGAGTCTGAGCAACCAGAAGGAGACTCAACATTTTAAGTGGCAAAGCATAAAGTGCATAAGGTGCATTGGCTTTTTTGGGGGGAGCTACTACTACTAGTTACTGTTTTGTAGGCAAGTGTCAGGGGGTTTGAATTTTTAAATTGATGTGGGCAGCGACTGGACACCGGATTGCCAGGTCTATTTGACAAAATCAGCCAACTGACAGGTCAAAATCAGCTCATTGGTCAATAAAAACGGCCCAAAAACCTTTGCTAGAACTCAAAATAAGCCTCTGCCAAACCATATACACTGCATTCCAAGTCCAACAGAATTGTCATAAGCAGCAATTGTTACATCCTCAAAGTAACACCATAAATGTTTAGTGTGCCAGCTTTAAAAGCCAGCACATTTGCCATTTCAACCAATATGTGCATATCAGCTTCAAAGGTGAGGATATGTCAGTGTTGTGTTTCCAGATTGTTTCTGCTGCCCCACATGGCCAAAAAATCAGTTATTGCAGGATTAAGGAACACATTTTACCCAAGGAAACCTTGCACTGGCATGAAAGCATGTACTCCCTTTAAAAGACATTTTAATACCATTACCCCATTTACATTATTATTAAAATGCGATGTGGTGTTATTCAGATTGTCAGACGACCTCCCTCTTTGAACTGAAACTGTCACTTTTCACCACCCACTAGTGGACATTTAACTGAAGCTAATGAGGTGCAGAAAGTTGAAACAGGTCCACCGCAGAAAGTTCAGCAGAAAGTTCAGCAGAAAGTTTAGAGTTAACCTCTTGCTCAGGTTTTAAAGGACGGGCTGATTTGTTTTGTCTCCGTGGTAATAGATGGTGGAGATCATAAACTCCCATCCATAACAGTTTGTTCTGATGTTAATCAACGAGATCCTTGTTTCATGTTATCGTCACTGTATTGGACTGTGACATTAGATTTCCTCTGCTCTGTTCTTTGTTCAGCTATGGCAGCTGTTGTTGCTCACGCTAACCACCCAGGTCCTCTCACATTTATTCCCAACAAACTGCTTTTCTGCTAACAGACATTGTTTAAATATGAGAATGAACAAATCTAAGATTATTTGGGACAGTGTTGCAAGGCAATCTGAATATATTTGGGTAACATAAACAGTCTTCTTTGTAGCTACAATTCACTTCTAGAAATAAGAGTTTGAAAAGGACTGGCGTTCTTCTCAGAACCATTTGCTTGTGATGAACACTTTTGAGGGAAGGATTTGGTTAGGGGTTATTTATGATACTAAGAGTTTCATTAAGAACCCATTTCATCTGAAGAACCCTTTGGGGAAGAAAGAGTTCTTCATGGGCTGCTGAACTTCTTCAAGGGTCTGTCAAGAGTTCTATGCTGCATAATAGTAGGGTGGGTTCTAGATAAAACCCTGGAAATATGAAAGAGTTCTTGGTAGAACCTCCTGAGTGGGTTCTTTTTAGCACCCTTTGAAGGTGGAAAGGGCCTGGTTAGAACCCTCAAAGAGGGTTCTGCATGGAACCATTACACCATTGAAGGGTTCTTTATAGAGCCCCTCATAAGAGGTTGTGAGTGGAACCCCTCACAGATATTTCTAGGTATCACTCCTTATGTTGGGTTCTAGGTAGAAGTCTTTGAAAGAGCTCCAAGTAGGACCTTTAGAAATGGTTCTACCAGGAACCAAAAAGGGTTCTGTTATGAGGACAAGCCGAAGAACCCTTTATGGCTCTAGTTAGCAGCTTAATTTCTAAGAGTGTATCTCGTCCTTCTATGCTCTGTCAAACAGTCTGTGCTCTTCTCTTCACACGTTGGATATATTAGATCACCTCTTCGAGCAACAAAGAGTCAGTTTGAGGCAGAGCTTCTTTCCTTTGACACACTTCCTGCATTTGTTTTAGAGACTCGCAGCTCTGCTGATATTTTAAGTCAAGGCTGAAAATTCATGTGCACTGTTCTTATTTCCACGTGCCTCAGTCCAGACCTTCGAATCCGCCCAGTCCATCAAGTCGACTGATTTTCTGGACATAGAAATTGAGTGTAATAAGCTTACAATTCAGTCTGTTATCAGGATATATTTCCATGGTTGTGGTTCCAAAGTTTTCTGCTGGTTCTGCCCAGTCCTGCTAAGTCCATAAACTTGGGAATGGGATGGATTGAGTCATAATTTTAGAAAAATATTGAAAAACCTATTTTATTGACTGCTCTGTTTTATACTGACCACTGACTTCTTTCTCCTCTCAACTGACTGGTCGGGGCTGCAAGTCATCAGCAAGTGCTAGGCTAGGCTAGTTTCATTTCATCTTAAACAGGAGCATATGCAGATGAATTCCATGCCAGATACATTATGATCCACTAAAAGTTAGACACCACACAAGATGAATAAATGCCTTTTTTGTTGGCTTTGCTGCCATCTCCACTCAGCCTCTGTGCAGTCGTCATACTTGACTGTCTGCTAGTAACCAAATGCAAACTTAACTACATCGACTGTCACTTAATTCTGAACTGAATTTTATGAAATTTGGTTTGTTATGAACCTGATAAACTGCACATTTACTGGGAGTGATCTAATCAGCATGACACCAAAACATCAACTTTATGAATATACACAACCTCCACTGGGACCTTCAGGCTCCAATATTTAAAATGGGCAACATCAAGTGTGAATTATTCAGAATTTCTGATTTTGTGAGGTTCAACGAAAATGTAGATTTCAATCTGTTATTTAGTTGTAAAGCTGACTGGTTGCTTGTAATGTTTCTAATTAATAACAAAATGTGATCATTAAATCAATAACAACGTTCGGGTGCCCTGGTAGCACAGTTTGTAGAGTGTACACCCCATATACAGAGGGTAAGAGTCCTCAGCAGTGGCCAGGGGTTCGAATCCAACCTGCGGCCCTTCGCCGCATTCCCAGTAAATGCACCAGCCTTCTGTCTCCGACCACAAGATCTGCTTTGGCGTCCATGGTTTCTGTTTGTCTGTGGCCGCCTGACGTTTCTTTCCGACGATGCTACAGTGCGTGTGTCCCTATCTGCTTACCTGTGGCTGCCCATGACTCTCCACGTCACCACACATGCCTCTGTGTGTGTGTGTGTGTGTGTGTGTGTGTCCTGTGAGTACTCACCTGCTGGCTTCTTGATTCTCTGCCGGACCTCGACCAACCTTCTGCCTGTCTCCCCCTGATTTGTTTGCTTGGGCTGTTCGCTTACCTGGTCCCGGCTTTGCCTACATCTCCTGATTGCTCCTCTCTGGTACTGTGTCCTGTACCTGAACTGAACTGTGTTTGTGTTTGAGCATACGCCATCGCCCACTCACCTGCTCCCGGGTTTGATTTGGCCAGTCAAACAACCCGGATAATCAGAGACTCTCAGGAGATTCATTGTGTGTGTCAAACTGTATTGTGTGCTATTGCCTGGCAGAGATCTGCACTCTACTGGGTGACCTCTTCGAGTTAGTTGTAATTCAGTTTGCTGGAAATGGAAGTGACAATATGATTTCTTGCTGCCTGCAGTCAGTTTTCCTCCTCTTGTTGTGCTCATTGCAAAGTGCTCATTTTTATCAGCAGGTGAAGTGAGGTTTCTCTGTGATTAAGAGGTCTAGATGGTCACATATACACTCCGGCTGACAACGGTGGTCCTGTTTAAACCCTCCACTGGTGATGAATTGGCCCTGTTGTTGGGGAGTTAGCACATTCCTGCCTCCTAACTGTAGAGCAGCTTTCAGCTCTATTGTGGTGGACCGTGAGGAAATCTGATGTCACGACCAAACACACTCCCTCTCTGTCTGTCTCTTCCTGCTTGCTTCACATGTAACTCTTTTGGAAAAAACGGGCCTTATTTATGTCGACCACATGTGCTTTTATGTTCAGGCAGCGTCACCAAGTATACAGGAGTTTTTTGGAAGTGACCAGCAATTAGTGTTTTTATGTCTCCAAGAGGGTTTCCCAGCCGTTGTCATGTCACGGCCTCCCAACTAGACACACGGTAGGAATGAAACCTGAGATTAAAATAGTCACAGAGGGGTAATTTCTACTACATGAAATTACAGTGAAATTAAACAGTGTCACATTATTTTGAGGAACTTCTCCAACCTCGTCAAGGTCATTTATGTTGTTTTCTAACGTGTTTTTATGTTTTCTGCATTTTTTTGTCTTGCGTGTTTGGTCCTTTTAACGTGAACCTGTCCAGGCACCGTGAATGAAAATTAGCCTTGTGGATAGACCTGGCACATTTTTAGGTCCTTAAACTAGCAGAGGTCACTCAGTAGAGTGCAGATCTGAGAGTGCAGATGTTGAAGCACCTACTGCAATGTCACCAGAACTGCCAGATGCAACCAGCAGAAATTTGCAAAATGTTGAATAAATAACAATATAATAGATATATAAATCTGCATTTGGAAAAATTCACAAAAGCTTAATTCAAGAATGTGTATACTTTTGAAAAGGCAAACAGATCTCCATCATGGTTTTTATTTTCTTTATCTCTCTTTCTTCCTTTTGGAATCTCATATAGGGATCTATAAGAAAAGTGTAGCTTATTCCACATAAATTATAAAAAAGCTATAAATAAACTATAACATTTAGGGGGGCATTTTTCATAAACAGATGTGCAGTGGTGTTTTCTGAGTAATACGTATGTTGATGTTATTTTCATTTCCAATGTCAAGTCTATGTGATCATTTGACAAAGCGATAAATGATAGCTAGTTTAGGTGCAATATTTGTGAAGACTGACAAGCTGAGCAAATGGATGATGCCTCTCTTAGGACTAATGCTGCAGTTCAGCTGGTATCAGCATCAAAGCTGCCATCAATGTTGTGTGCTCTAGGGCACGCCAGCTTGCACCGGGGCCCATCATCACTATGTTCTGGTTGCTTTGGAGAGAGCAGTACTTGGCTCATATAATGATGGTTTCCCATTGGAAAAGCCTGTCTGAAGTGGTGAAAATATTCTAAATTTAGTGTACACTTAAACTGGCACTGTGTTTTAGTGGCTAAAATACCTTTTGTTGTTGATCCTGTCCACAGTATCACTTAGCTTCCATGCTGGTACTCCTCTCTCGTTTTCTCCAAACTGGGGGAGTATCAACCATTGTCTATTGTAGGTAATACGCTGACTATAGATAAGAACCTCATACGACCACACTTAAAATAATCAGAACTATTCCTTTTATTCAGCCAAGTTCATTTGTATATCACAATCACATACTGAAGCAGTATGAGAGCTTTACAGAGTAATAAAACAACACATCACACACACCAAAGACAAACAAAAAAGTAGAGATGTTGATTATAGATTTGTGGAGGTTTACAGTCTAAGTTACCCAGGCAACCTGCTTTTGTTGAACTAGGCTCCAGCTTTACCTTCGAGTCATGTTTGTATAACTCCCATCTGCCAATTAATGGCACAGCCTTCTCGTGAACCTCATAATAGCATCTGTTTCCTCTCCAACAGCCAAACACTGGACTCCTGATCCCTAGTGACCTGTGTCACCATGCCAACTCCCACGATCCTCACAGCAACCAGGAGTCCTCGGAGAAGCTGCTAGGTTTACAAGCACATTTACATCTGTGTGACCAAGACACCAGGAGGCAGGTAGGGCTGAGTGAGGAAGAGGCAGGGGACACTTTTGCAACAAAATGTCATGATTAAATTACATTTCATGTGTTTTATTTTCTGTTTCAGAGATGGTGAGCCTGCTGATGTTCATGTTGCTGGTGAAGACGGGACTTGTGGGTGGATGTGTGTGTCCAGCAGCCACCATTTTGTCCCAGTTTCCCTCTGAGGTTCCTGCTGACGTCTGCTGTTTGAACTACTCTGGCTCCGCTTTCAGTCACGTGCGCTGGTCTGTGTTTATCAACGAGACAAACATAGAGACACTGGATCTCTCCTTCTGTAATATCACTTCTGTTGATATGACAGGCACAAAGTTCTCCACGCTGCAGAAAGTTTACTTAGCTCATAATAAGCTGACAATGCTGCCGAGGGAGTTTCTGGCCAGCCAGCCCAGCCTGACGGAGGTGGACCTGAGCGGGAACCTTCTACAGGAGCTTCCTGAGGGTTTCCTCCTGGACTCAGATGGCCTCCAGAAGTTGTACCTGCAGGGAAACCAGCTCCGCTTCCTGCCAGGCTCTGTGCTACTGAAGCCCAGGCTGCACAGGCTGGAGCTGGACGGGAACCCCTGGGACTGCTCGTGTTTGTTACTGGAAGGACTGGAGGAAGGCGGGAAGATTAACAGGACCGCTAAGCTGCAGGATCTGGTGGGGAACTTGACCTGCGTCTCTCCCAGGCACCTCGCCGGCAGGACTGTGCTGTCGTTGAGGCTGAGCGATGTGTGCCGCCCTGCTGGCCTCACCGCGCTGTTCATTGTCCTCCCTCTTATCATCCTCTCCGCCTTGGTGCTCTGCTGGTGCTGTGGGAGGAAGAGGAAGGAGACACCTGTGAGCACCTCAAAAAAGAGAGCATCCAGCTCCAGCAGCAGCAATGGCCAGAAGCATCGCAAGAAGCAGCAGCCTGTGACCATGGAGCAGGGTAAAACAGGACACTGCACCAACGAGGGGATCCTGAAGAACCAGCTGCTGTTACGTCCGGCATCCACCCTCCTGGGCAGCACCAGGGATATCTATGAAGAGGTGGAGATTAAGCTTGGCTCAGTGGAGTCTATTCCTCGAGTCTCCTCGCGCTGTTCCAGCTCCACGGAGGGGAGGCAGGGCTCCCATGGGCCTGACGGGGCCAGCAGGACGGAGCTGGACACGGTCAGTGTGACAGAAGTGATGAAAGACTCAGCTGACAGGGAAAAGGCTTACCTGACCCAGTCCACTGAATACTACAGCCTGGTGCCGGGTATCGAACTGGAGGACTCAGACCACGGAGAGTATGAGAACGTCAACCTCTCGTGACACCATCTTAAAGGAATTGTTCAACATTTTGGGAAACATATTTTTGTTTTCTTGACAAAAATTAGATGAGAAGATCTGCACCACTCATATGTGTGTTTTAAAGGCTCTCAAAACTCTTGAGTAAGAAGATTAACTGAGTCTTTGATTCTTAAACCAGGGGTTCCGAAACTTTTTCATGTCAAGACCCCCACAATAGATGCACACTAGAACACTGACCCCCAATCTGAGTGGATTTCGTCTTAAAGAGACTTTTCACCTCAAAATTGAACATACATATTTTCCCTCTGGCCTGTAGTGCTATTTATGCATCTGTACTGTTTTGGTGTGAGCTGCAGAGTTTTGGAGATATCAGCTCACCTTTCTGTGAGCAGTTTCATGTAGGAACTACTTTCTTTCTGTAGTAGAATCTACCAGAACTACTTAGAAAGCAGACATCTCTACAGCCGATATCTCCAAAACTCTGTAACTCCAAAAAAATCTAGATAAATAGACAGATAAATAGCACCACGGGCCAGGGGAGAAACATGTATCTTTTGATTTTAAGATAGCAAAGGGTTCATCATCAATCAATGAACAAACAAAGAATTTCTTCCCTTATTGTTCCAACTTCCAACAAATGTGATAAAAGTTAAATATTATATTACTCTTTTACTTGGGGCCCCTACACTCACTGATCCATGTTGGTCCCCAGACCCCTGATTGAAAACCACTGTGTTGAATAACACTTTAATTGTTGCTTTTTATCATGAATATTAAATGTTATGGAGATACCTCAGTTGTGAAACAAAGTTTTCAAGGGCTTTGTTAGTCTAGGTCCAGTCTAGTCCTGGAGACAGTTAGCTTAGCTTAGCATAAAGACCGGAAGTGGGGGGAAACAGTTAGCGTGACTGTCCAAAGTTAAAAAATATGCCTATCACCTGTAAAGGCCCATTTCTTTAATTCAGTGTGTGTTAAAATCACACTTAATGGTTTCATGGGGAGTTACGTGCTGAGATAAAATTGTTGTTCATCAAGAAGAAGCTTCAAGTATACAGTTGGAGCCACGGGACAGTCAGCCTAGTATAGCTATCTTATATTGAATCCATCTTCTCATCTAACTCATGCAAAGAAACTGGAGAAGCATATTTCCCAAAATGTCAAATTATTCCTTTAAATGCACTAAAGAAAGACAGTGTATGTGAGTGTGTGTGTTATCTACTGACACAGACAGCCTGGTCCGACCACTGTGCTATCACAATGTAAGAGGAAGTGATTTAATCCGGAGCTTTTCCTGTGGGACCTGAGGAACGCAGTGACGGTCTGAAAGGGAGGCCCCCTTTTTTCACTCTGGAAAAAAATAGCAATTTTAAAGACACAAAGACATTTATTCTATTTAATGTTGCACTCCATGCAAATGCACTCTTCTTATTGTTTTCACATCCATCACAAAGAACAGGACATGTTTTTAATCACCGTGCTGACTTACGTGAAGCGAGCTTTTGTATGTACATTCCTTTACCTCACCCAAATGTAACTGTTAAATGCATTCCAGTTTGACTTTGACATACTACATACAGGATGTTCTGGCTCAAACTCCTTCACCTCAAGCTGCACATCCAGAAATGTAGGTGCTGAACAATGACTAATCCCATTGCAATGCTCACAGTTAATTCAATGCGAAATGTGGAATGTAAAGCTTAGACGAGAAGTCTAAATTTATATATGTCATTGTTGAGCAAGGATAAAAGGACAAATGCTTGCTCATGCTTAACGTCACAAAGTAAAATGTGCATATAAGTTGGAAAATGCCAGGGCGGTCATATCTTAATGCTGGTTTAAGATAAACATCTTTGTAGTGCCGGTTCAGTAAACTGAGATGCAGAGCGTTTCTGTGAAGTGGTGCTACAGCATAATGACAGTGGGGAGGACACCTACACAAAAGACAACACTGAACATCAGGGTCATTGTGGAGGTGCAGGATGCAGACACTCGATTGTTATCTAAAAACAGACGTCTCACTCTCACACATGCTGGCTTTGAATGGTAATTGGTTCGTGTTCAGTGAGAGAGACGTTAGAGAGAGAGAGAGAGAGAGAGAGAGAGAGAGAGAGAGAGTGGGTGCAGCTGAGGGTGTGGAACTTCCTGGAATTTAAAAAAACTGAGGTGTATTTTCCAGACGGGTTTTCACATATTTTCCATCAAAGCTTTATTTATCGACATTGTAGCGGTTTACTGCATTGTGTCAAGTGTCAAATGCCCTTAGGTCAAAAAACTAACAGACAAATGAGTGAATGTTGCATTTTGTAATTTTGTACAGTTTCTGCACAGAAAAGAACATAAATGTAGTCCTAAGTTTTTTAGGACTGGTGTTACTGGTCACTGAAGTCATGTCCTCTGTATTTCTTTTCTTCATTTAATTTTAGGCAATGTGAGCAATGCTATTCTCTCATTAGCCCGTTGATTATCAGATTTCAATTCTAAGACAAGACATTGCAGTTTACAACAATGTTAGAAGATTATTCCTAGTAACTTTTTGGGTTGACATATCCAGGCATTTGCAGCCATAGATTTTGCTGGCTGAAAAAATCCATCACTGGCAGAATTTGTCACTTGTAGCTAGCTAGGTTAGCTAATTAAGCTAACAGTAGCACAATTATTTGGTTGAAAACACTCTCTCAGGCTGACTTTTTAATGTTTCGAGCAGACGCTTTAATAAGAGAATCATGTATGAATATCATGAATATGCACACATGATGTAATGTAGAAAAGGGTCTAAAGCTACAAAAAATAGCAAAAAGTCAACGTTAGCTAATATTTGTAAACCGTATGTTATAATTTGTATGGTTACAAGATAAAAGGCTTTGAGGATGTGAACAAACTGATGTGTTTGGCAAACATAAAATAACCATCTCAGGTAATGTTGAGGTTGCTAGAGTGTCAGCTTCCCCAAAACCATTTAAGTACGCAACAGAGCTGCTAATGTTGTTAACACCAGCACTAAAGATGTGCTCCTTGGCCTTGCAAGTAACGTGTTAAGCTAGTAGTTGAGCATGCTAATGATTGGAGCATACATTTGAGCAGATAAACACAGTTTATCTTTGTTTTTTTGTTTTGGAAAGGCTGAAAAAAGGACCACCCTCCCAACTCTTTAGATACCAAATACTCTCCTTGCAACAGCAGCGTAAATCTCAGTTTACAATTATAACAATGGGAGATTTAAGATTATTCTTATGGATTTTTGAAACAGTGGGTTGACAAAAGCAGGCTGTTGCTGGCTGAATTATGTCACCAGCGGATATGATCAGCATTAGCTAGCTAGGTTAGCTAATTAAGCTAACAATAGCTACATTACTTCCCATTACTTGGTTGAAAACACTCTCTCAGGCTCACATTTTAAAATGAGAATTGCGCAAAA
>JAJHUR010136192.1:0-33974 GCA_027495735.1 Lutjanus campechanus | reverse complement strand
CTGTTCATTTTTTCACGGTGTACGTTAACAGATTGGAGTAACCGCACAGCCTGTGTGAGCAGCTTGTGACTCACTTACAGCTACAACGCTTCATATAGAGATTCAGCATCTCGATTATTTTTTCCATGTGATGTGCGTGACAGTGAAAATGATCTGTTGATAGCATACCTGTCCACCTATATTTTACCCATTTTGACCGTTTTCACGTGTGCAATAACTTTGTTGAATAGAAAAACACAATGTTACTGGTGCCTGACTTTTCCTGAGGTGTCTGTATTTTATTATAAACAAAAGACAGAGAAAATGTGATTATTTTTACCTATTTCAGCCACAGGCGGTCATACTGACCACACAGAAATTGCCGCTGTTATATTGTTACTTTTTGCACAGTTGGAGATGCAAAGGGTATTACAACAGTCAACAAAATTAACTGACTGCTTTCTGGTTACAACTCTTCACTATTCTTGACAACTCTTCTGTACACTCAATAGAAAAAGATACGGGTGACAGTAGCAGCACTGCAGCAGTGATACTGTCTGTGTGGTCACCAAATGCGTGCAAGCTGCAGCAGTTCAGCGAGGTAGCCGTGATACACGGGTAGAGGTAGACAGAGTGTCAGTTATGTTATGTAAGTTAGAAAGAAGTCAATGTCGTCAATGTTCATCTCACCAACTATCTCAACAAAACATAACATCAGAGGGGTTCCTACAGCATCATAGTTGGAAGCATAGAGTCACTGAGCACGCTGCTGTATTTGACACGCTGGGAGTGAGAACGTGTCACTCCGTTTCAGGGTTGGGAGGGTTACTTTAAAAATGTATTCAGATAGAATTGCTAATTAACTGTTAAAAAATGTAATCAGTAACCTAATCCAAATATCACAATGTTAAAGTAATGTAACTTGATTACTTTCAGTTACTTTGGGATTGAACTTCAGTACCAGAAGTAGTAGTTGCAGTCTTGACAGGTTAGCTAGCTATAACTGGATTTCTGTGTAGTTAACATTTGTGGTCGTTCTATGTAGCTAAGATTAGCAGTCGGTCTGTGTAACTAATGTAAGAAATTGTTTTGTGTAGCTAATGTTAGCAGTTGGTCTGTGTAGTTAACATTAGTGGTTGATCTTTGTAGCTAAGATTTGTGGTTGTTTTGTGTCACTACCGTTCAGGGTTGGTCTATGTAGCTAATGTTAGTGGTTGTTCTCTGTAGCAGTTGGTCTGACCTCTAAATGTTTCTTTAAATTAGATGTTGATTCCTTGGAGGATGACAGTATTTTCAGTTTAAAGCAGAACTGTCCCTGTACTGTGACGTTGTTCTTGTCTGATTTAAAGACAAAATAATGTTGAAATTTCCACAGAGGGAAGTACTTTTTCCTCTAGAGGTCATGATAATGAAATGAGATTAGCTGGTTTCACTGAGGCCAGAGAGGTGTGTGAGAAGTGCTATAATCTGTGCACGCTTCACATGGTAGTATATAATTATTTCTGTTAAAATGTATTTTAAAAGAATTGTATCAGTATGAGATATGTAATGAGGAGTTTCAGTATCTCCCGTCAAAATATGCTGAATATCAGGAACAAGAAAAACATCAGTTATCAGTGCCTTCAACACCTAGTTTTGCCCGGAGGAGCTTCTCGCCGGTTGTGTGATTGGGGAACAGAGACAGCGACATCCCTACACGTTAACACGGAGCATCTTCCAAAGAGAGAAACATTTGCTGCATTTTCAATGTTGCGTTTAATATTTCAGCATGTCAGACACACTGACAGCAAACTGTTGGCTGGTTTGATTCCTTCTCCGAGGGAAGCAGCAGACATTCCCCTTTTATGAGAGCAGAAATAAAGAGATAGTGAAAGGAAAGTAACATCCCCTCGACATACTGTAGCATGAAGCCCATGAGGCCAAATGTACTGACTGCATTCAGACGTGTTAACATTTGGTGGAATGTGAGAGAACTCTGCATCTACTTTGAGGAAAGCCTTGAGGGAGCACAGACACATGGTGCACTCTGAGGAACACAGATGAGATGACACAGTGTTTATTATCTGCTCTCATCACTTCCACTCCTGTTTGCTTTTACTATTTACTATTCACTCCACTGTTCCTGCCCCTGCTAAGCTTTTTAAAATGAATCCGACGCACCAACCTTTGTTAAGTGTCCTACTCCTGTTCAGGATGCAGATTCATTTGTAGGAATGCATCCTATAATTTCACACCTGCCTGCCTTGTTGTGATGCTGACAGTGAGCCTACTCGTCATTTGCTTCTGGAAAATGTAATTTCATTTTGCAGTGGAACTACTCTGTTAGTTGTCTGCTGCAGTAAATATCATATTTTTGTTGAGACTGAGGCGGCGTGATGACTGACCTGGGTGTGTCCTTTGTGTGTAAAAAGGATGTTATAGCAATAACAAAAAGGAAAGTACAAACACACACACCATAGAGCAACATGATCAAAGTGTCTGTGGCATTATGCTTCTGGATGGACTTTTTGATCATGAAGTGATCATGTAATCACTTCTATGAGTGCGTGCGTGGTTGCGTGGTTGCGTGTGTGTGTGTGATCACTGCACCTACATCTTGTCCGCAGTTAATCTCAAATACTACTCAATCGATCAGCCTAATTTTTTTTTTTGGTGCACATTCATGTCTGTATGCTGAAAGACCTCTGTGATGAAAAACCTTGAAAACCTTTTTTTTAAATGTTATTTATGCCTATATGTTTTTTTATGGACAGAGGCATTCAGAACATCCCAGTCTTGTGAACATTATATCTCAAGAACATCTTGAGGTACCTCCTTCAAACTTGACACAAATGTTCATTTGGACTCAGAGATGAACTGATTACATTTTGTTGGTCAAAGATCAAGATCACTAAACACATTTTCAAGATTTCATGCACCAATTATGACTAAATTACACACAAATGTCCAATAGCATAAAGTGGATATAAATTGTAACTTGACTGGTTGGTGGAGACATAAAACTGCAAGATAGTGATTCTTCATTTTGACTCTGTTTTGTATGACCATATATAAAACAGAGCTGACCTCTCACTCTTCTTAACCGGCCACTAGGGGCCGCAAGTGGTCAACAGCTGCTTCAGTTTGAAATCTTGTTTCAGCTCAGGACAACATACAGTATGTGGAGGTCATGGTGATGGTGGAAGAACTTGCAAATCTCTGCTGGTTGCATCTGGCCGTTGCGGTGGCACTGCAGTAGGTGCTTCACCATGTGTATCAGTGACATCTTCTAGTTAATGCTTGGCCTCTTTTTACGGGTTGATTTGTCTAGAAGTTGGTTTATTGTCCTGACAGTTTGACCCAAAGGGGAAGAAATTTGGATGGTTGTGATAGGCTGAGCCTTTTGGAAGTTTGGGAAATCTGGTTATTCACTTGCTTACCACTCTCATGTCTGTATGCTAAATATGAAGATACCACCAGGGGCCGGTTGCATAAACAGGGAACTGTAGAGTGCACTTGTTCTGCAGTAATCCAGCTGTAACTGATATATTACATGATGTTGTTAGATTGTTCATACCAATGCATGAGTGTGAATGAGCTGTTTTAGCAGCACCAATCAACTACGGCATTGTAGCTACTCAA
This sequence comes from Lutjanus campechanus, assembly GCA_027495735.1. NCBI lineage: Eukaryota > Metazoa > Chordata > Actinopteri > Lutjaniformes > Lutjanidae > Lutjanus > Lutjanus campechanus. Next base: position 30,374 of record JAJHUR010136192.1, on the reverse strand, counting down.
GATGAGGATAGTTTTAAGGATTTATAGTTAAGCCATGTTCCCACCCAAAGTACCCAGAACTTTTAGTCCCAGGAACTACTTTTCAGTGAACTAAAAGTGTCCACATCACCACCACAATCTAAAGACCCACGAGGATTAGCCAAATTAGTCCACTGAATGTGCATGATTATACAACAACGTCCATCTGTCTTATGCTTTCGTCCATGACTCCATGTTGATGTGTCGAAGCACAATGAACAAAAAAACAAACTAGTTTGCAGCTGCAGAAGTATTCAACCAATCAAAAAATGTCTCCACCCCTAACGTTTCCATATTTTGGAGAGTACTTGCTCCTGAGTAGGGGACTTTTTGGGTCTGATGCCCCCGGAACTTAATTTGGTTAGGCCCTGGTCCCTTCGGTGGAAAAACACAGAGTTCCTCCAAAGGTTCTGTGTTGTTGGGTTGGAAACGTAGCTTTAGATAGCTTTAGAGTCACCAGATCAATCTGAAGAGGTTGTGAGATATTTAATGGGAGGATAAAGATGAGAAAATCAAGTTCTGATACCCCAAAACTTAAGGTTTTTCTCTAATGTGAAATATTGGATAATCTGTCCTCACTGAGTCTCAAATACTTTTAAAGGTTAGAGAACTATTTATTTAATTTATTTATTTAAACTGCTACCAATTCATATCAATCTACCATAGATATATGAAACATGGCAAGCAGCACTGAGTGGACACTGTCAATTAAGAAGCACAGCTTTAATCTTTAACTGTTGGATTGTATAAACCTATCATGTTTTTATGTAAATTCTTTATCTGAAAATAAAGAAATGTTTTGCTTTTTATCTAAAAATTCAAGCTTATTAATGGAAATACAGAAACTGAGTAAATGCGCTTAGTTACTTTCCACCACTGGATGTCACATAATTGAATATAATCAGATAAATTGTTTGTATTGTCATGCAGAAAAGCAACTTGTAGAAGAAGGGGAGGGTTTCTTATTTTTCTTCCAAATAGACTATTTAGGTCCACATACAAACACAAGTAAAAAGCCAGTGATAGTCAAAGGTTTAATAGTGAGGAGGCCATTGAAAGCCACGAGGGAGTTAAACACAGGAGTTCCATCGTCTATGAGCAGAGTGATGGAGAGCAGGATCACAGTGTCCTGCCCTGGTGATGCATTGGCCAGACTAGCTATTGATTGGCTCTGCCCTTCTGCCTTGATACATCATGTCATCTTTGTTTAGAGTGCGGGATCCAGGACGCAAGCACTTCCACTGAAAGCTTGCAAAATAAAAGCCCCTTCCACTGGTTGTAAGCAGCGGCGTGTCTGCGTGATGATGGATCAGGTCATCTCGCCTGGTCCCAGGGCCTGACCGTGGAGCGTCATCTTCATCAGACAACGCCTGACAGGACGTCCATCATCGCAAAGTCATGCCGATGGGCCCGGTCCCTGATGGAGCAACACCTGCTTACATCAACACATCGGCAGCAACTTTATCATTCTCGGTCATTTAGAGCTGGACACAAATTGAACCTCTGTGGTTGACTGTAATCATCAGGGGTTCAGGCCTACAGGGTCCACGCTGGTGTTTATATACAAGTTTATTACTGTACTGTTTATTCTGCCAGATACACCCTGCTGACAGTCATGCACTATGACACTTTAAGGAATGAAGACTGTAATCAAATTTTATACAGACTGGACATGGAGGCTGCACTACAAGGACAAACTGCACAAATTAATCAAAATGTGGGAATGAACAATTTGATGAGATGACTGAGTCAAAGCATCTCCAAAACGTCTGGTCTAGTGGGATATTACAGTATGCAGTGGTTAGTACCTACCAAAAGTGGTCAAAGGAAGGACAACCATTCAACCAGCCACATGCAGGGTCATGGATGAGGAGCGAAGGCGAGCCCATCTGGTCCAATCCCACAGAAGAGCTACTGTCACACAAACTGCTGAAAAAGTTCCTGCTGGCTATGACAGAAAGGTGTCAGGACACAGGCTGCCAAGACACTGATCAGTCAGACCACCTGTGCCGACCCCTGCCCACCACCAAAAGCTCCTGCAATTGGCACATGAGCATCAGATCGGGACCATGGACCAATGGGAGTGGCTTGGTGTTTACAAGGCCCAGATCTCAATCTGATGAGATGTTTTGGAACAACAAGTCTGATCCATGGAGGCCCCACCTCACAACTTGCTTGTAATAAGCATTAGTTAGTAGGTAATAAGGCCCTCATATTATGCTTAATAACATTAATATCCCTCAGAATACATGCCTCATGTTCAGAGTGTCTTGTGTTCATATCCAGCCCAGGACATAAACTCTTACTCTCCCCTTCTTCTATTTCTCTGCACCTGTCACTGTCCAATAAAGGCAAAACACCTCAAAATAATTATTTTAAAAAGTCATGGTTAACTGTTAGTAAGTGCTTAATAAAGGATTACTTAACTTTAATAAGCTTTGTCCACACTTTAGATCCAGTACCCCCAAAAATGCATAAACTGTTAATAAATGCATAATAAAGGATTCATTAACCTTAATAAGCATTTTTCACACCTTAAATCCTGTAACCCCAAAAAGCAAAATTAATTGTTAATAAGTGCATAGTAAAGGATAACTTAACCTTAATAAGCATTGTTTACACTTTGGTCCTGTACCACCAACATGCATAATTAAATGTTAATAAGTAAACAGTTAACTGCTAATAAATGCATAATTAAGTATGTAGAAATCTTAATAAAGCAGCAGCAAAATCTTAGTAAAGGTTTAACAATGATATAATAGGTAAGTTAGTTAAACTCAATAAATATATTTGCCATTATGAACAACTATAAGAATCCCATGAGGCTTTTATTAACATTCATAAGCAGTCTATGAACAGTTAACAAGTTACTTGTAAGTGCTTATAAACATATTATATATGTATGTATATGTAATATACTTATTTAGTCTTATTAACACATTAATGTTGATAAACATGCTATAAGGCCCTTATTACCTGTTTACTAATGCAAGCACCTTAATTTAAAGTGTTGCCAGATCTGCTGCTAACCTTCTGGAGTCACATACCACAGCTTCACAGGTCCTGTGGAGTCTAATGTGGAAGCATGAGGGGGACCTACACAACATCAGAATATCAGACAGCTGCTTCTACTGTTGTGGCTGATCTACGTTTTTTTCTCTCTCTCTATACGACCAGTCAGAGCTCAGTACTGTACAATGATGGCAAAAGACACTTTTGACACTCCCCCTCTCATGCTTTATGGTCACTATATTTGTATGACTAGTCTGTATTCTGCAGTATTACACCATCTTTTTTTTGACAGTTTAAATTTTCTAAGAGTGATATACATCAAATTTGTTTTCGGCCAGTAGCCACATTATGGAATACTGATTTTAAGGTTGGATCCCTGTGGTATACTTCACCTTGTAGGCCTACTTTGTGGAATGCCAACATGCAAAACACAAGACACTGACTGCAGACTCCAACATTATCCACTGTTTCACAGGAAAGCAATGCATATGGCATATTAATGAACTAGCACATTTAATTTTTTTGACCTACTTTGTGAAAGAGCTGTATAAGATTATACTGAGGCTACCAAGGTGAAGAGGTCATTTTTCATTACACTGTGATTACATTTGTATTAATTATTTATTGATTAATTTATTTCAGTGCTGCGAGGCGTGCCACATACAATGAATAAAGCTGTCAACACCACACGGTTCAATGATTAGTTTCATTTCACTGAAACACTTTGATTGGCTACCGTCTAGTGCAATTAATGATTGACATTATTTTCACTCATCTGAACTGATGTATAATGTCATTTTATCTGAGACTCAACTTACTCTGCACCAACACTGGGCTCTGTGTTTAAACTCCAGCTACCATTACTGCCACACTTCACACTGATAGGAAGGAGGTTCTCTGTGTGTCCATTGTCCTTACATTTACATCAAGTAACTAAGTATAAATACTCAGTTACAGTACTTCAGTAGATTTTTCAGGTATCTGTGCTTTACTTGAGTATTTATTTTTACTTTTTACTTTTACTCTCAACATTTGAACACAAATATCTGTACTCTGTACTCCTTACATGTTTTAAACAGGCTTGTTACTTTAGTTTTAATGCATTTTAGGGGAAATATTGATTATTTTTTATTTTGCATCATTGTGCGCCTCTTTCCCAACATCAAGACCTAAGTGAATGGATCAATAACACAGAAAAGAATATTCCTAGGTTTATGCATCAGCGTATGTGACGCACAACAGACATACAACAAGACAAAAACAAAGTAAAAGACACAACAAGATGTATTAAGATGTAACAAGATGAAAACAATGAAAAAGACGTAAAAAGACAAAAACAATATGTTACTTAAAACAAAAATGATATAACAAGACAAAAATGAAATAATAATAAATAAAAGGATGAAAACTAGACACATGAAAACAACGTAAAAGGTGTAACAAAAGACAAAATGATGTAAAAGATGTACAAGACAAAAAAGGTAAAAAGATGTAACAAGACAAAAAAAAATTACGCATAAGACATAACAAGACCAAAAAAATTATATAAAAGACGTGACAGGACCAAAAAGATGAATAGGACATAAAAGATTATTTTTAGACACAAACGCAGCAATGAAACAAAAATGATGTGAAAGACGTAACAAGATGAAAACAGCAAAAAAATGTAACAAGGCAAAAAACATGTAAAAGACATAAAAGGTGTAACCAGACAAAAACGAGAGGGAGACTCGGCCACAGAGAAAAGGTGAGGTTCAGTCAACTTTGCACAGAAACAGTTGGTAGAAATGGGCGACTTTTTACTTTTATACTTTGAGAACATTTCAGAGCCTGTACTGTTACACTTGTTAACGCAGTAAATAAGTTAAATCAGTACTTCTTTTTTCACACAAGTTCTTCTACTTGTGAATGTGGGTACTTTTACCACCTCTGTGCATCACACACATCAAGAGAAACTTCAAGAGCTGAAAATAATGGCACACCACACACCACAGGATATTATCAAGGTTATCATGCCAGAGGGAGAACCATCTTTAATGAAGTTCTTTGAAGAAGATTAACGTGATCTTAAGCAATTTCATGTGGAAGCAGATGTAAACAATGGTGGAACAACTCGCCGCAGTAATTTTAATGATTTGCGGTGAGAAATAATAAAAGCAGAAGTTAAACCAGTCTGGAAGAGAAAATGTTTGGGGAGACACGGTCAACACAGCATCTCTATTCTTCAGTGAGAACTGGAGGTGAGATTTTAATCATTTTAACATCAGTTAACAGTAGTATGCAAACTAACGTTAGCCACAAGGGCTGGAGTTTACCGTTGCTTGGCAACAACTCTCTTTCACTTATGTACTAACATAATTATCCACATTTGTAAGTATCAAACATGTTTATGTCATTTGATCCCACAGACACTCAAGTTTTATATTGCTGGTTATCATAACTTCAGACTACACCAAATACAAAAAGGTCTGTCCAAAGGCATTTATTAGTTTCTGACTCTGAGAAAAATGATAAAACTCCCTGAAAATGTGCCTCTGAACTGTCTGTTAAACCAAATCACACACATCCAGGCTATCCTATGTGATCTCCTTTTGAGAACTAATATAATATTTTTTCACTTCCATTCACTGAGCCTCCCCAAAACTGTTTGGAGCGGTAAACATTGCTGTGGCTTTTAGTGAATCTTTCTAAATAAATCTTGCCTTCTTATAAAGAAAATCAGCGTTGCAGTCCTCAGTGTTAGCTGAAAGTTTTTGTTTCACTTCAGCCCACGTCAGGCACGTAAAGGAAGATCTTCTGCATTTAGCAGCAGCAGCGAAGTGACCATCCTGAAGTCGAGGTGGATTTATTGTTAGATGCAGTCCACACAGCACTCTTTCAAACCTTGTAAAATATTGTAGTAGGCAGAGAACTGGCTAAAACGTGTGGGATGTGCATAATTTAAATCACAGAGGAAGCCAACATCTAGCTGGAAACATGCAAAGATTTCATTTATATTTGATTTGTGCATAATGGGACGACTTTTCATACAACTCTGTTTTAAAGTTAAAAATAAATAAATAAATAAATGGCTGTAACCAGAATTGAAGAAATAGGTCATGAGTTCCCGCCGCAAGGAATTTTTGACCAGACAACAAAAATTAGGTACCTAAAACTGTAGGATTTCAAAGCATTATTGTTCAGTTTACTATTCTTTTACATTGTGCATGTTTCATGTTTTCCCAACATGATCTAATGCAGCCTTGTCCACTTGCGAGAAAAAAAATTCTGATGGGTAAGCACTAAAATATTTATTTGTGACATTTCCGTACTAGACCTTCATCAGGCAGTGATGGAGGTCCAAAATAGCGCAAATAAATGCATTGCAAGTTCAACAGTGTGCAGGAGTCCCTCTCCTATGCACTTGTCTAATAGATGTGCAAAATGTTCCTTTGTTCTGTGATGGGTAGGTACATCACTCTTCTCCTTAAAGCTGCTTTAAGGGCATGCATCAATCAGCCACAGCATTAAAACTACCTGCCTATTGTAATATTGTTTAGGTCTGTCTTGTGCCACCAAAACAGCCCTGATCTTTCAAGGCCTGAACGCCACAGACCTGAAGGCATCCTGTGAGCAGATCCTTTAAGTCCTGTAAGTTGCAAGGTGGGGCCTCCACGGATCAAACTTATTGTTCCAGCACATCCCACAGATGATCGATCAGATTGAGATGTGGGGAACTTGGAGGCCAAGTCAACACCTTGTCGACACCAGGCCACCTGCTTCCATCACTCCATGGTCCAGTTCTGACACTCACAGGACCATTGTAGGCACTTTTGGCAGTGGGCAGTGGAGGGATCGTGTCAGACGGGCTAGCCATTGCTCTCCACAAACGACCCTGTTGCTGGTATCTAAAGAAAGCTGAGCCCCGATAGGCCGCACACACGCAGTTGCGGTAGAGTAGCCTACTATTCTTAACTGAGGACAAAGAAATGAAATGAAATGATACAATCTATAATCTAAATATATAATCTTTTAAAATAAATTTACACATAGATTTTTGTATAAATTGTGATTTTAGTTTACATACACATTTCTAATTTTGAAGACCTCAGAGCAGACAAAGTCTTGGGAACCCCTTGTGATCTCTGAAAGGGGGCCCAGACCCCAGGTTGGGAACCAATGATGTAGGCCACGTGAGATAACTCACATGGTTTATGTTGTAAAATGGTCACAGCCTGGTTAGGTTTAAACAATAAAACTACTTAGTTACAGTTGGGTTAAGTTTATGGTTTGGGTCACGTGACGGAAGCGACATAATTTGTGCAACAACATAACTCACATGACACATGTAGTTTACAATGTAAAGTGGTCACAGTTTGGTCAGGTTAAGGTATTTACTTACTTGGGTTGGTTAAAATAACTACATTAAGTATACCACATGACAGACACCTATCAAGAAAGTGCAAGTTGCTCAAAACTTTAAATGATTCTACATTTACTTTTTGTTCCACACAGGACTTGGACCCTGGTGTCCTGGGTGAGGGTCCTGTGTTTGAGCCATCACTCCACCAAACCTTCTCCTCCAAATGCAGACTTTCTCACTCTACTTCTTCTGTTATACTTGCTACAACCACTAGGGGGTGCCGCCTCACAATGAATGGACATATCAATAGGAATAAGCTACTTGCACTTTTGCCCAACATGCACGTTTTTTCTTGCGAGGGTGCCTTTTAAAGTCAACATGTCAAATTGTTGCCTAGTTATGGAACTGGACTGTAAATTGACTTGCATTTCTACAGCGTTTTCTTTGTCTTAAGAAAACTTAAAGTGCTTGTCACACTCATGCATTAACACATACTGTACCTTCATACTTAAACATCCATGAGGTACAGAAAAACAATAGCATTCATCTGGTGTCATGTCTGTGACATCCAATAAATTAAAGTCCACTGGTCAGTCTCCTTTCAGCTCTGGTTTGTCCTCCACCAACTTTTCAGAAAAAAGTTTTGGCCCTTTAGCTGGTAAATGCCCCACTATGTTCACCAGCTTGTGTTCAGCTGCTGTTTGGTGCTGTGCTGTACACTACCGAAACAGACTACACCAAAACAGTGAAGCTGCAGGCCGTAAAACTAAAAGTATTATCTGAAAGCCACTAAAATGCCCTGTAGAGCTGAAGGGAGACTCTCTCTGTAAAATGTTCACTCCTCCAGGATGCTGAAACTCCCCAAATCCCAGAAATAATACCGGGGACATGACCTCAGTATTCTCAGTATCAACTATGAGCCCTGGGTGCGGTACGTGTTTTAAAAAACTGGAAGCATTATGTCTCTGTGATCGTTTTTAAATGGAGTTTTGGAAACCAAGGGAGCGTATGAGTACAGGGGGTTCTGTTGAGTTTCGGCTGTGCCATAGCAGAGAATTCTGGCTGTGACAAGAACATTAAAAGCCATTTATTATCAGAAGCAATGGTAAAAAGAGATAAAAGATATGCTGTTGTCCTTATTCATATAATATTCATAGACATGTTTTCATTACTGGACCTTACCTGAACATAAGAAGCATTCTGGTTTTCATTACCTTAGATTGAGCTGTTTGGGCACAAGTCATCTTCCATGGAGGCCGCCATGCTGCACCATCATGTTTCTACAGGAGCCCAGAATGGACAAACCAAACACTTGCTCTAAAGAGGGCCTTTCATGTTGTTCTGCAAGCTCACCACTAAAACACTCATACACTCACACTTACAAAAAAGTTGACTCACCCAACTGCTCAGCTTTAGCTCTCTGCAAATTACAGTTTTCTTAATAGACAGATAGATTTCCTTGTTGCTAGCTAACCTCTAAACTGTAACTGTTAGCTGCAGTTAGCGGGCAACTAAATTGGGCAGCAGGACCAGGACTGAACACAGCCCATGAGACTGACAAGAAATAGAGTACTGAGGTAATTTCTTAAGTTTTATGATGGAAAGACCGCTTTTCTTGTCGTTAAAGTAACTAACCACTAATTCCTGTTAGCTCAGTTAGCCATGCAGCTAGCTGACTCAGCCCCAGCATGCCAGGAGCCAAACCTGGCAAGAAAATCACAGAGCCCTGGAACAGGTTGGTACCTGACCGGTGACCGGCAAAAATGTTTTGTAAAGAGTAAAAAAATCTATTTATATAAAAGGCATAAATAGAGGGCATAGAGGTTAAAACTGAACCAATTGCAGGCGGGCAGCAAGTGAGAACAATAAAATAAGACGTACAATACAATAGCATGTTCTTTCCCTGGAGAAATCTGAAATAAAAATGATTGTGCAGTATTTTTAATATTTACAACAGCTAATATAGCTAATATCAACCCCAAAGACTGTGAAAATATTGTCAGTGACTTTGCTGCTTGCAAAAAGTTTTAAAAATTATTAGCTCTTGATAGCCGCAAGTTAGGCTCACCATCACTACAGAGGTACACGGACAACTGCAGGAGCACAGGCGTTTGCTGAGTTCAGAACACGAGGTACTGAGTAGCAACTGAGTGACTGTTTATATGTATTAAATCACGGGTGCGTGTCGGGTCGCAGGGCTCATATTAACCGTTCAGGCGGGTGCAAAATTGAGAGATAAGTGCAGGTAACAGGTCGTTATGGTTCTCAGCTTTGCAGGCCTGGGTATGCAAAAATGGACCCATGCAGGACTCTGCACTATTCCGTCGTCAAACTGTTCTCCATTGCATATTCAGCACTACTTATTGTAAATGCTAATCAGTATCTATGACAAATTCCTCCCTGGCTGCCTGTTTTTGCAGGAAACATCTAAGCATTAAGCAATCCGCCTGCATTTTCATGGCAAGTTTAAGACTTTTTTTCTACTTGTCAGACTGAATACTGGTTATGGTCAGTCATTTATATTCTTACCGACCAAAGCTGTGTCCAAAACACCTGAGATTGTGAACACCATCCAATTCTGCTGCTCAAAAGCATTCTGCAGTAATACAATGTGGCTTTAATTGGCTTAACTCATCCCATCATCTATGCTTGTGCCTGTAGCAATTTTACTCAAAGATGCTCCAAAGCTGGCAGTGGCGTAAAATGCAGAGAGCTTGGAAAAATGACAACCGAGGCCATTTATGTAATTGATAAAGGTGTGAGAGCAAGTAGATAGATCAGATAGACTGTTAGGAGGGCAGAGGCCCTCAGAGACTGATTAGAAAATAGGCAACTACCAGAGGAGAGAAGAGCAAGACATCAAAGGAATAGATTGTGTCAGTTGGCAGGGTGGGAAACGCATCAACAAAATGTACTTCTTGTCTTGTGAATTAGTACCATCAGAGGGCTCAATCTGGCTTATTAGAGCTTGTTTTCAAGTGGCTCCAGAATGAATTTTGGCTTCCTTCCCACCCTGGGACTGAAGATGGTTTCAGAAGTGAGCGGAGCAGACAGAACAGAGGAGAGAGACAGAGGAGGTGAATGCAGAGCTACAGAATCGTTTTATTAGGCATGCTACAGACGTAATGCAGAATACACGAGAGAGACCATGAGAGGGGAAACTCAAAAAGCAGGAAACCAAGTCGCACCTCTCCTTGTTAGAAAATAATTCATCCTTTAATTGTGCCTCTTCAGAGCTATACCAAATCCTTACATTTTGAGCTGTATAAAATCGGACTTGGAAGAAAAAATATACAGAACTATTATTTCTGAGCAAACACCTCGAGTCTGAGGTCCTGTCGGGTATTAAAAAAACGGGAATAAACTCAACACTTAAAATTCTGAGCATTTTTTCCCTGAAATTCAACATTTCAGTGTCTTCAAATGCTTGGTTGTTTTTTCTTAAAGTGGCCATATTGCACTTTTTGGGTTTCTCCCTTTCCTTTGATGTGATATGTAACTTTCTGTTCATTTAACAAGCCCGAAAAGTCACAAAAACCAAAGTCCATGCTAAAGGGAGTAACTCACTCCTACAGAAAACACTGCTTCTGACCTGCCTGAAACACCTCTTTTTTAAGTCCAGCCTCTATTCCATTACATGGCGACATCACACTGTCACACATTAGCATAATGTGTGGCTAGTTTGGAACGAGATTTGGAACGGGCTTGGGGCATGGATGTATTATAAAGACAGGACAAGTTCCCAAGTCCCATCCCTTTCCATTCAATGCTCCAGTTCAGTAAGTTTGGTTGGTCAACTTTTCCTTTCTCCTTTCCTGACTGCTGTACTTAGATATACTCTGTGCTATCCTGAAAAAAACAAAACAAAACAGCTACTTAACCAGCTAGCTAATCTGCATTTAACACATTTCTATAACTTAGCATTTTGACAGTTTTCTTTTACTTTTGATCAAGTGGAGCTGGTGAGTCTGCTAGCTAGCTTAGCCAGTTAACTTAACTTGAGCCTTGAACGCTCTTACTGAGGCTCTGCTGCAGCTAACTGCTGGATGCACAGGAGGGGTCTGGCTTGTTCGACTCACAAGGCCTCTGGGCCAAAGAACAATCCACTGAGGAGGAGCTAGAGAAGATCACAAAGTCTCTCGACTTTATGTCAGGAAATAAGGAAGGTGGCTAATGAACATGCCAAACTGCTTAGACTAATGGAGGAGCTCAAGTTAGCACTCGAGGAAAGGGACAGGAAAACTGCACACCAGGAGTAACCCATCGATGATCTGGAACAATATGCTCACATGGATGATCTGATAGCCAATGTAAGCAAAACGCTTGCTAAGTACTTCACTAATCAATGAGCCTGGCACATATATGTACAAGAAATGGGAAAGAATAAAGCTGACCAAGGTATCACCTCGTACCAAGCTTTCCCAACTGTTATTGGAGCTCAATAAGTTTAATTTCAGGGAATGCAGCACGCTGAATATGCGCAGCCGTGTTCCTCCCGCTGGCCCTGCCCCCAAGTTCCCACTCGGCCCACAGACTTAACATTTTGAGGATGTCACAGATTTTTAAATAGCTTTTCTTGGCTTGTGGAAAGTTTTACAAATATAAAACCTCCATGGATCAAAGCTTCGAAATGAAAGAGTCATTACTGACCTAGTTCGCAGTTTGAGATGTCCTGGCTATGGTTTTACAGACGTCTCTTTTATAATGGTTGCTTGTGGGGAAAATGCTTTTTGGGCTTAAGAGGAAATTTTTGCTGCAATACTGTGAGTGGCCACTGCACAAAAGTGAAAGAAAAGCTGAGCCTGGACGCTCAATCTAGGTTTTCTTAATACATTTATGGCTTGGGGCCTTAAAGAGTGTTTCAGACAGGGTGAATGGTTTGAAAAAAAAAAAAGATGTTTTTGAACAGAAAAACATGTTAACCTCTACTAGTAGCAACCCAAAAAGAATGAGCTTGACAACGAGCATAATATGGCCACTTTAAAATGAATTAAAGGAACACTAAAGGCACAGAAACTTTGGTCCAACTGAGTAGCCCTCTCGAGTAAACTGTCACATGACAATGAAATCACAGTGGACTCATCTTCTAACTGCTTCCACAGCATGCAACACATTCTGATGTGAGATCCTATCATAACTATACATGCTTAGAAAACCATTGTCACTGACAATTACACCTCACTGCTATGGAAAAAAGCATGGAAGGCTTCAAAAACACGCATAAAGAAATACTTAGCCACAAGCCACGTTATGATATGTGAAATCAAAACTGAGGGAGAACAACCTTGCACCGAACAACTGAACTTGTGGAATAATGGAATTCAAGTTAAACCGCCTGTCGCAGGCTGCTGTAAAAAGTCTTACACATTGCCTCAGGAGGATTCTCTCCTGTTGCTAAACTAAAAAGGAAAAATATGTTATGAATCTAAAACTCTGGAACAAAACAAAAAAGCTACGCCTGGCTGACGGCACAGCTTCAAAAACTGTAATAATGTCTAGAGGATGACAAAACGGCTTGCATTCTCACTAACCTCCAAAAATATCCAATACCAATGTGCCCCAAAAGCATAGCAGGGTAATTAATGAACATGTCCAGCTGTAGAAACAGTTGATATTGTCAAGTAAGGCACATTTACTGTATCTTTTCAACTAAATCAAGAATTAAACACTGATCTACATCAAACTATCATACAAGGGGACAATCAATCATGTCAATAGTTCGCTTGACATAAAAATACAGAGGTACAGTTAATAGCTGGGAGGATCCAGTATCTGCAATTGTTCTCTTTAAAAAAGGATGCAAGTCAAAGGTTTCAGTCTCTCAAGGAATGACAGGATCAACAAAACCCCAACAACAAAACTGATTCAATCAACGTGGTCCCCCCCAGTGTCCAGACACAGTCTCAAAGGGTTCTGACAGTAAACCCTGTCCAGGTGCTGTCAGGAGTTTGTGGGTCAGATTCTCAAATGGTGGACTTGGAGAAGGAGACTCTCAGGTGCTGGTTGCCTCCCATGTTGTAGTTGTGAAGGTCGATCAAGGCCTGGATGGCCTCCTCCACTGTCGACATCTGGATCAGAGCCATTTTACGATCCCTGAAAAATAGGATGCAGCAGTAAGAACCACACAATACAAACTCTGCTGTTGTTCGATGCAAACTTATCGTTTAACTAGAGTAAGAATCAAAAACTTCCTTAATGGATCCCATCTTTAACAGTAACAAACTGTAGTTGACTAATCTAACTGTAGGACAGGGTACGTACTGGAAAAACTTGAATGCTTTCACAGTGCCTCCAGCGTTGGAGAAGAGCAGCCGCAGGTCTTCTTCCGTCACATCTTGTCTATGAAAATAAAGGTCAGAGGTTACAGTCAGGATGGAATGTCAGGGAGCTTTCAGAGGGACTCATTCTTATTCTTGTAGTCTTGGTAGTTCTTATGAAAACTGTCGGCAGTCTGTAGATTATCCAGCATAATGACAATGTTTCTGGTAAGTGTAATTTTCCACTCTCTCAGCATCACAAAAATCCATTCACCTCCATTGTCCTGGGGCTGAAGTTGATGTAGATATCTAAAAACCTGGACAAATAAAACCAAAACTATCTGCATGGACAGATACCACAAGAGAGAAGTGAGAAAATAGGTCAAGACTTCCTCATTCACGGTCCAATTAGCAACTTGAGGCGCAAGCATCGAGTTGGGAGTCTAATATCTATAAACAGATATCTGCATATATATCTAGATACATTACAAAATCAAATAAAAAGCTTAATTGTTCTAAGATATACCAGATGTACCAGAACCTTGACTAAATACAGTAACAGGAGCCTAACAGGTCTAAGCAGTTGACTGTTTCCCAGTTTAGTACCTGACACTTTACTTTTCAAGAAACTAAAAGGTTCATTCAGCCTGCTGTTGTCTGTGTTTCCACTATGGTCTGAAGACCCACAAAGATTAAGAAAACCAGTCATATGAAAAAGTGACAACGGTTAATACATGGAACGTTTTTTGCACATAAATCAAAATGAGGCCTTGACTTTGCTGGCAGTCCATATGTTGTATGCTATCTCATGTTGAAGAGTCAAAGCACAAAACACAAAATGGTTTGTAGCTGCAGATTTTTAAAGAAAAGGTGGTTGAAGTAAAACGTCACAAGTACTCAGAAATGTCCAGCGCTGCTCTCTCCAGCATCTAAAATCAGGCCTGACTGATCCTGAGCCGACTGTTCCGGTACTTACGGGATGTTGGAGAGGTGGAGGGTGGCAGATGGCGGGAAGATGTTCTGGAAGTTCTTGGAGCCAGGTTTCTTGAAGCGATGAAGTGGGGAGTTGGCGTAATCCTTGGTCAGGCCCTGGTCATCCAGACCGTCACGAGGCAGCGCGACCGTCTGGTGCTTGGACAGCGTCACACGGATGATCTTCCCGTACATCTTTTGTCCATTCAAGTGGCTCATTGCTTTGGCCATGGAGAAGAAAAGGAGGGTAAGTGGTGAGGATGCTGGAGTCTGTCATGTGATAATCACTGGCTGTACTTACTAAACCCAATGATAAGAAAACTAGATTTACCACCTTGAGGACGCATGTTTCCGACTGCCAGTCTGTCCAGACTTAAATAAAATATGAAGACTTTGAAGGAATTTAATGACAGGTATTAAGTGTATTTTTTGACAAACTGGAAGGTAGAGATGGACATGAATGACTCCAGTCAGGGATGCCCAATATGAATTTTTTTCAGCCAATACCAATAATAGATGATTGCCTGTCTATTGCTTCTCGTGGCCGATACCAATACCATAACCAATAATTTCACATTTTTGAATTTTCAAAATAAACTGACATAACCTGTAGTTTAAACCCACCTGAGGGTAAGAAAGGCTCAGCAAAAGACATCTGAGCCAAGTTTCAAGAAATTCTAGCAACGCATCCTTGAGATATTACATTCACAAGAATGAGACAGATGGACAGACAACCCGAAAACATGATGCCTCCGGACACAGCTGTCGCTGGCGTGGAGGCATAAAAATGTTAAATCCATACCCATAAAATGAAAAACAGTGCTTATGTTTATGTCATCTGACTTGTGAATACACAAGGTGATGACACAGTCCTTTCACTTATCACACAACAACAGACGGGAGAAGTGAACTCTGGTAACTAAAAGTGTTTAATAATGAAGGGCAGGAGCGTCTCAAAAAAGACCTGTCCATCTATTTGGAAGCGATACAAGGTTTAACACAGGAGTTTGAAATTTTGGTGGTGGCAAAACTTTAGCTTACATTTCAATGTTGATATTTGGCCAATAAATCAGTGCATCCCTTTTAAATCAGTTGCAGAACATTGCAGCAGCCTGTCAGTTTGTGAAGCTTAGTCATGATTTTAGCTATGGCTGGAAAAAATCCTTACGAAACCTGAGTAATTTGATTACAAAAAATCATCAATGCAAATTCTTAACATCAAAGCTTTGTTTAATCCAGATTTACAACACAGCCGTGCAAGAACATAGTTGATTTGTGATTGTGGACTAAATGTTACCAACATAGTGTCAAATACAGTTTTACTGCCGCTCTCACTTTTTAGAGTAGCGATTCCTTAAGTCTCAGTGCAGAGTTGCAGTGAAAAGATGAGACAGGCGTGTGCTGTGTTTTACCCTGAAGCGCAATACTGTGTGACACAGAGTAGTAAAATGATTTGATTTGATTATTTGGTTTGATATTGATGGTATTTGGAGTAAGTAAAATGATGAAATAAAATACTAAGTAAAACATTGATTCAATTATTTGTCAGTGGCACAATAAAGCCCAGCTGAAATAAAGGGCTGGGACGGATCGTCATTGATCTGTGGTCCATACGGATCATCCCCCCATGGTTTAGCCTGCAAGTGATCAACAGACTAAATAAAACCATCATAGTGACATTTTATTGTCGCTGTTGCTTTTTAAAGTCATAATTGCCTGAATATCAGAGCAGTGGTGAAAAAAACTAGACATAAGCGTGCTGTGTTTTACTCTGCAGCTCATCTCTGTGTGGCTGCGGAGTCTTAAAAAAATAAGAGGAGAGAAATCCTGACCATGACTTCAGCTATTTTCACTGGTGTAAAATAGAAACCGAGCGTGCTGCCATAGTAGATCATAAGATTGTGATGTTAATTGTAACTGCAGCAATATCCGCTGTCTTAACTTCTACACACAACTCTGCTCAGCTGACGGCTGCAGATCTGTGTCTGCCTGTCTGTAAGACAGGCTTCAGTGTTGATTGGTTACTCATGACTTCTAACCAATCAGAAAGTGCTGTGTGCAGGACACAGAATGCAGTAGTGTTTTATAGACTATAGCATTCAGTATACTGTATAGTATTATAGTGTCATTTTTATTATATAGTTTATTATTATTACTGTTCTTATCATTATTATATCTATCATTACATTACTATGGAGATGACTACAGACAGAAAGAGATCCAAGCCAAGTGCATGTTTAAGATAATTTAAGTATAATCCCAACTGATCTGAAAAAAGAAGTAAATGTGACTTTCTGTGATCCCTTGCACCCCTACAAAGGGGTGTGCTTTATCTTAAATTTTGTCCATTTTGAATTATTTTAAAACGGTGTTAAGCATCTGTCTAATATCCATAACAATTTGTAAAATTACAATTCAATATCAACTGTAGCACTGAACAGGTATACAGATTTACAGTATGGTTTATGCCCCCCTCGGCCTCCTATCTAGACAAACACTGCCACTAGCCTCACAAGACAATTAGCTGTGGATGACTCAACTTCGTGGTTACGACATCTGCTCACCTAGCTGGGCCTGGTTAGCGTCTGACATCTGAATGAGGGCGCTGTCCTTCTTGTTGTAGAGAATTTTCACCCTCTGGACATCACCGTACACTCCTGCATTGGAGTCACAGGCGGGCAGGAGGAGAAAAAGGTGAGGTGGAGAGAAAGCAGACAGTTAGAAAAACAAAAAATCAGTTAACACTGGAGACAAGGATATTTCAGGACAAGAAAACAAAGAAGAGAGAACAGCAGAGTACACACAAGAAATTTACAGTAGAGTGAGAGGTGTGTAGAAGGAACAGGTAAAGAGAGAAGAGACACCCTCTAAACAGATAAGTTATCAAGCTGTGTCAGATGGCTATAAAATAAATCTGCATGCAAAAATAATGACTTCACCGTGCATTAACAGATTACTGTGTAGTGAATTTTAGGGCAAAGCAATGAACATTAACCCAAACCAATAAACAGGGGGCCAAAATGTATAAAATGTATTACAAATTACCATACAGGCTAGTGTGCGCAAACAAATGTATATAAGCTTGTTATAATAATAATAATGATAATAATAGTAATAATAACAATAATAATAATAATAATAATGACAAATGTCTCAAAGATAGAATGATATAGAACAAAAAGAAAGAAGGTAGAAGAAAGAAAGAGAGAGAGAGAGAGAGAGAGAGAGAGAGGAGAGAGAGAGAGAGAGAGAGAGAGAGAGAGAGAGAGAGAGAGAGAGAGAGAGAGAGAGGGAGAGAGAGAGTGAGAGGAGAGAGAGAGCTAACGATAACATACCGAAGAGGGTAAACAGACTTTGGGGCGTAACCATCTTTAGAGGGAGAGAAGAGCAACAAGCAGCGTGAGACAGGTAGAGAGGTAGAAGAGTCGGAGCGGAGCGGAGGTAGAGATGGACAGATCGATCCAGAACGGAGGTAGGTAGGAGGAATGGTGGTTTTTGTTTTCCCCCCGGAGAGTGATGGAGGTGGTGGGTCATGGAGGGGAGCAGGCGGCGGAAGAGGAGTCATGGAGGGGAGGGGGGGCGGTTGGTTAATGTGGGAGGAGGAGGTGGAGGAAGGAGAGGGTGATTCAAGGGGGTTAACAGTCCCCCCATCAGCACATGGAGTGGACGGGGGAGGCAGGATGAATGGAGGGGGAGAAAGGAGGGGTGGGAGTAGAGAGAGAGAGAGATGAGAGGGGGAGGAGATGAAGAGGGAGGCAAATGCAAATTGGGGGGGAAAATAAAAAAATAAAAAGTGAGGAGGGGGGAGGGACAAAAAATAAAATATAGGTCAGTACACTGGAATAATGCAGGTAGTTTGGTCAGAGATAATGGCTTGGATCAATGTTTTCTTTAGTCAAAATACAGCAAATAACTTGCGCCAAAATGTCTTTCACCCTGGACAAGCATGGGGTAAAGGTACATTCATGTCAAAATCATAATAAAATCAGCAATATAAAGTCATAACCATGGGATAAAAACAACATGCAGCAGGTCGGAAACCTGAAGATCTACAATCTTTCAGCGAGGGAGGATGGTACTACAGGAGTGTGAGAAGCTGAGGGGGAAAAATTAGTTAAGAGACCATGCAGTTAAATTATTGTTTAAGCAGTACAATTTGGCATGCAAGAGTTGATGTGAAGGCCACTCGAGTAAAACGTGGTGTTCACACAAGTCCAAGAGGCTAAAAGAAAGCTTAAGCACAGTATCTTAAAGGGATAGTTTGGATTTTTTGAATAGGGGTTATATGAGGTACTTATCTATAGTCAGGGTATAACCTACAGGTGGTCATTTGTGTTGTCTGCTATTTTTTTTTATACTAAAACATAATAAAGAACCTTTTTGTGGTTTTATAGGCAGCATTTTATATATATTTGATGCTGTTTCTTAATTTAAATTGTTATATTAGTGTGGGTTTTTTTAATTTATAGCAGGGGTTCATATTAATGGGGTTTTTTCACTTTTTTTCATGAGGTCAGTTTTTACTTGCCCCTGTACAGATAGTTTATTTATTATTGATTATGAAATAACAACAAAGACTCAAAACTGCAACATTCATAAAATGTCAGAAAAATAAATAATGAAAAATGTCTATACAAAGTCCAAGGTGATATCTTTAAATGCCTCATTTTGTCTTGTCTAAAATCCACAGCTGTTCAGATCAAAATGATAATAAACAAATAAAGGCGGTAAATCTCCATATGTGAGTGACTGAAAAAACAGCATTTTCAACCATTCTGCATGAAACATTACTTTAACAATTAATCAGTTATCAAAATTGTTGAACTCTTTTTACCATTTGCCTGGTCAGCCAAGTGAGTTGCCAGATTTACTTACCTGACATGGCATTTAACTTGCCCCTGGCAAGCCTTATTGTTGACCCCTGTATATTTATTCTGAATTATTATAAATACCAGTGAAAGGCTTCAGCGCCATGATACCATTTTGGATTTTGTATGTATATAAATATGAAATACCAAGCAATTTTTTACTCTCTGATATCTGTATCTGCCAGGCTCTAGTCCCAGTGTAGGAAGCTAAGCAGTGTACTACTGTGGACAGGGTCAGCAGCAAAACATAAGTGTACACTGCATTGAGAATATTTTCACTGCTTTACCTTGCTGTCAGAAAGCCCGTCCTCATGGGAAACTGTTGTTATACAAGCCAAATATCTCTCTTCAAAGCAACCAAACTCCTTAAGAAAAAACGGATTTTACCTCACAGAACACTGGGGTTGCTGGTCTATCACTGCATCAACTTGTTAGTTTGTTAATGTGCTACTACAATGTCTTGAAGAGTTTGGCTAAGGCTCAGGCTTGTATCAGAACTTCTCCAGTCAAACAAGACATAAATGCATAAAACAATGCGTAAATGCATGCATTCTTTTTGTGCTCAGGTCAAGGAAAAAGGTAACTATATTATTCGACTTCACTGTCCATTAATCTGTTGATAATTTTCACAATTAATCGATTAATAGTGGTTTGTCTATAAAAGCTCAGGAAATTGTGAAAAATGTTGATCGGTGTTTCCAGGATCTCAAAATAACATCTTCAAATGTTTTGTTTTGCCCACAACTCAGTGATACTCAGTTTACTGTCAGAATGGAGTAAAGACACCAGAAAATATTCACACTTAATAAAGTGAAATGTATTTGGACAGATTAATCACTTATCAAAATAGTTGGGGATTCATTTAATAATCAAATAGCCTAATCACAGTAGCTCTACTTCAATTCCATGTGATATGTGATGCCCACTGCCACAGCACCTACAACCCAGTCTGGGGTGTGGTGAAGTCGAGCGTGGTGTATTTCACAGAGTTGGCAGTTCAGCTTGCTGAAATGCACTGAATGCAATGACAGAGACATTGAGCGTACACTTTAACTCAAACTGATTTTTTTTAGGTGGCCAAAATTACACTCTTCTAGTGACCCTGCCCACAGCAGTACACTGTTCAGCTTCCTACACTGCTGCTTCTCCAAACAGGAGGAGCACTGACCACCATTTATAATACACTAACTGTGGATAAGTACCTCATACAACCTCACTTCAAATAATCTGAACTATCCCTTTAACATCAGGGGTTCAGGTTTGAATGGTTGAGATACTGTCAAAGGCTCCGCTATGACACATTCATTCACAGCCAGAGAGAACAGACTGATGAGGAGAGAGACAGAGACATTAGGTGAGACAAATTAGATGCTATTTGAGTCACAGTAAGAAAAAAAAAACTCAGAGGAAGAGGGAGAGAAGACAGTGAGCAAAGCGTTTCAGAGAGGCAGGTATTTGTTCCCAGAAGTGAGACACGGGTTAGGAGACCACAGAATGATTTCATATGAGCTTTCATATGAGCTGAGGAGAGGTGAGGAGAGCTTAGAGAGGAAAAACAGAAGAGAGACAGTTAGCCGAGTTAGATACAGTTTGACAAGAGAGGGGAGGGCAGAACATCGGAGGAGGAAAGAGGGGAGGGTTTTTGGTGCGGTGACAGAAACAGCAAATCCCCTCTCTCTTACGGGGACATAATGAGTCTTGACCAAAAGGGGTAAAAAATAAAAACAACAGCAAGGCCCTGGGCATGTAAAGGACACTAGAAAATACAGCAAAGAAAAGGGTTAGACAAAATTTTTTGCTTCATATCAAAACTAGGTGGAATAACAAGAGGTCCAGTCCATCTCTCGTCTAAAAAAGCTTTGGTTTCCCAAGGTGAAACACCAATTTTGCCTTGGGACAGTTCAGGGATTAGTGACTCTCAGAACAGACACCATAACTGAAATTGCACACAGCTCATCTGTTCTGTAAATACTTTAAAAGAGACAGATTTTCTAGGGATGTGGATCAGTTTTCTGGCTCAGATATGATCAGCCTGACTACAGAGAGACATTTTGTCAAATAAAAAGCTCAAATACTCCTGTTGGTGCTCAAAACCACCCTCTCAGTCTCATTGAATCTCACAGAAGAGTTGCTGCTCTCTGCTTTATTTCAAATACCTACAATATATACATAAAACTCAATTGTCAGTGTTACAGTTAGATAAGCCAAATTAAGTGTTTTAGAGTAAGTCAATCATGTTGAGTTCTCAGGTCAAACGTACAGAAAATCTCATCATGGACATTCTACATGGATCCTCTATGACAGACACAAGACAATGAAAATGAAAATGGTGGCACAAGGAGGACAACTGGCCACAACCAGCAAATCAAAAAAGAACAGAGGGATGAGGGTGGTGGGTAGGAGTGGTGGACTTTAAGCCTTAGATGGTCCATCTGACTGGTGTGTTTGTGTATAGATGTGTTACTGACCTCCTCGTTGAGATTGCTGACCAGCAGGACCCCGCTGGACCCCGACTGTCCAGCTAGGGCCACCCTGCCTGCAGCAGCAGCAGCCGCCGCTGCTGCGCTCAGAGGGTTCAGGGCTCCTGATGGGAAGGAGACAAGACAATCATGGAATGGAGAGCAGCACTGAAACTAACCACAGCATTACAACACTGAGACAAGATGAGACTTTTGAACCAGCCAAAATGGCTGATACTCTTTTTAGGACTGAAATCCAGCAGCAGCCTCCATTCAGTATTAATTAATGGCAGATGCTCTAAGGTGTCAGGAGCCAATGATGCTATTTGCACCCAGAGTGGAACTGTTGATGTGGCTATTTATACCCGTGTGGCAGAGACAAACCATCTTTCCCTAAAAAGTAAAGTAGTTTTTGGTGCCTAAACCCAACCTAGCAGTTTTGGAAATTTCCCCACTGTGGGACTAATAAAGGAATATCTTATCTTATCTTTAGTGCCTAAACCCAATGTAATAGTTTTAGTGCCTTAAGTCAAACAAGCAGTTTTGGTGCCTAAACCTAACAATGTACCTCACCAAACACTTTAGTTGCCTAAACTAAGTACCTAACCATGTAGTTTTGTTGCCTAAAACTGACAAACTAGTTTTAGTGCTGAAGCATAACCAAACTGCAATTGGTAACAGAAAATAATAGTAATTAAGTACAAAACTATCTCAAATGGGGCTTAAACCCCAGTCTCCTGGGTCAAAGTCCTGTCTATTCACCTACAACAACCTCTTCCTGATATGGATCTTGTCTCTTTATAGATAAAACATGGGTCCGGGTGTAGATAGCCAAACAGCAGTCATAGGACTCTCCTTAGCCAGGTGCAAATGGACAGTCCATTTATGAATTCCATTGAAACTGTTGAACGCATTAACAAATTCTAACTTGTTCAGAATCTGATTTAAATATATCATCTGAATGAACCCATACCATGTGAAATCTGATCACATGGCCTTATAATGTAAAACTATCTGGTCGTAACCACAAATTAAATAGCCAGTAGGTGAAAACAACAAAAGGAAGAGAAATAAAAGTGGGATCTACCTGGGATCTTACCGAGGAGGGAGTTGGAGTCTTTGCTGAAGGCAGCGGCCACCGTGGGGTCGAGGCTGGGCTGGCCATCACCAGCAGGCAGCTCGGGTCGCGTGTAGTCGCGACTCTTATCATTGTTGTACTTGACATTTAGGTTGACGAGCTTGGAGAAGTCGATACGCAGCGTGCAACATGAATTGTAGATGTTCTGGCCATCTAGTGCCTGGTAGGGGAAAAAAAGACACAACTCCATGTTCAACTATTACATCTGGTATTACTGTACACTGAACTAGACAGCAGGTGATTAGTTGCACTGCAGTAGATGAATAGTGGGAGTTCTATGTAAAGAACCTCTTACCAGTTTGGCCTGCTGTGCATTAGCAGGATCGCTGAACTGCAGAAGAGCCTGGAATTGATTGTTCTTGGTGAATGTGATTATCTTCATGACTGTGCCAAACTTAGAAAAAATCTGTCAAAGAAAAGAAACTATTTTAATATTCAAGTACAAACACCAGGTAGTACGTCACATGACGACTGAACCATTTGTTACTGTGTGGGGTCACTATAACTGTTGCCTGCCTGTTGCAGTACGTCCAGCGTTACAGGGTAGAACATGTTGTCAATGATGATCCGCAGCACAGGACTGGAGGCTGCAGCGAGAGCCTCCTGTACATCTGAACTTGGTGACCCACCAGACTGGACTGCCGAAACTGCCTGAAGCACCGCCTGGGTCCGCTACGGCCAAACACAAGCTGTTAGTCACTATCTTTAACAATAGAGCTCAACAGACAAGATGGTGAGCCATTTTACTGTAAATGCAAGAAAACAGTACCAGCATTGAGATCATGTCCTCAGAATAATGTCAGCACTGTTCCCAAACACAGTGGTCCATTAGTCAGACTCTACTCACCTGATTTCCAGCATCGGTTTTGAGTTCTTTGTGATTGGAGTACTGAATAAAGACAGGGACATTGCGAACATGAGGAGTCACAGTGGTGTAGTAGTTGACCATAGTGATGGCCGCCTCTTCCGTCCCCATCTCTAAGAACGCCTGGAAGAAGAGAAAACAAAAAACAAGGGACTGATAAATTCCCAACACTGTTGCCATTCAATAAGTGATTACATGACCATGAATATTTAGTTTCCACAAAAATTTGACAAACCTTCTACCCATTTTCATTGAAATAATTGTAGATACCCTGTAAGTAATAGATTAGGTACAGAAATGCTGCTGCAAAATGTTCACCAGAGTGAGCTGTAATCCACCACTGTGGTAACAACTTTATCAGACCAGCACAGATGAAGTTGTCTGCACGTTGAGATGAGGCGGCTGCCGATCGATCAAGACTAGCAGACACACCGGCATCAGTACTGAGAGGAGAACAAAGCAGCTGTACTTGACAGGAATCTAGGGGACAAATGCCAAGTACTTCCTACAGCCTCCTCAGCAGGCAGACAATAGGCTTTTGTATGGACATGTGGGCATGTTTCAGATGCAGTTCAAGATAGAAGAACAGAAGGAGCCAAAGTACTCATGTGACCCTTGGTCACTGGCAGGTCAAGACAGAAAAGGAAACAGGATTTGACCAATGTCCTCCAGAAAAAAAATCCACCCATTATGCCCATGAATTAATCTGTTGTGTAAAACTGAAAGCTAAGAATTATTTGTGGCCCGTACAAATAGGCCCACACTTTGTTCATCCGTCCCCTCCACTCACCTGGTTCTTTCCCTTCAGTGTGAGGATATTGGTGACTTTGCCAAAAGGTAAGCCAAGAGCGATGACTTCAGTCTCTGACGCCTCGTTGGGCAGTTTCCTGATGTGAAGCACACGAGATGGTGGGGCCTCCTCCACCCTCAGCTTTTTACTGTCACTGCCATTGGATGCTCCATCTAAAATTTTAGCATAAACACTTATTAGGTGTGCTTATCAATGCAATGATTGTCCCCTTGCTGGTTATGTTCTGTATTTTTGGAACTGGCAACACATCTCATGAAAAAGTTAAAACCAACGATGTGTTTTGATCCTATCTCTAAATCTCTCTGGCTTAAAGGGCCTTTTCACACCAACTTTCTTTGTTCAGACTTTTCAGTTTGATCTGAATCCAAGTTACAGGCGTGAAACCTCCCCTGAACCACTGTCTAGACCAAACAGCCTAAACCTGGTTCAACTAAAAATATGAAAGAGGTGGTATGGTTCCACTGAACCATGGTTTGGCTCATTTACACCACTTAAAGGAAGTTCTGACAGGCTATCATGAGAATCAGAAAAAGGCAAAACAATGACAAAACAACAAGAACCATGGTCGCAAATGGAGAGAGGACACCAATTTAACTGATACTTGATCTGACGATTCTATAAAGAGTCAGTTAGAAAATACACGAAAGTTAAGACACGTTTCAATTGTTTTCCAAGAGAATGAGAGAGAGAGGAATTGAACTGAACTGACAACATGCCAATGTTAAATGCATGCCCGTCTATAAACCAATCAACTGTAAGTAAACGGAGACGCACCTCACGTAGGTGATGATGACAAGTATGTCAATGTGAAACCAAAACTCACTGGATTAAATGTATAAAACAAAAACATGAACAATGGTTTGGACTTTCAGGTGTGAAAAGGCCCTAAAGAACAGAGTTAAGAGTTACTCTATAAATTGTCCAAGAGACCATAACCAGCAAAGTGTTAGCCTGTCTCTCTTTGACATTTTTCTTTAACAGCCCCAAACCTATTAGTTCCTGCTCACTGATAAATCTTTGAAACCCAGTCACGATTACTCCACTTATGAAAACAAGGCTCAGTAATTTCCTAAAACAGCTGGTCACTGTAGTTTTCAGCAAACATGATTCAAACAGGAGGGAATAGTGTATTTGTTGGGAGACTATTTTCAGATGGCAACAAATACTAAGTAAGTTGTGATCCACATTTGGTCCTGAATGAGTATTTGGGACAGCAGGATGGTGTACGTGGGATTAAGTCAAAATAAAGTACAGCGTGTGTGTTCATGGTAATGAAGGAATGCGTCACCCAGTGCAACAATGTGACTCACTGATTTGAAAGAATATCTGGGCCTAATTGCAACTGCGATGACTTGTGATATAATAGGGAAATTTTACATCTTTATTCTCATTTCCATTGAAAAGCATATTAAAATGATTATGGTGATTTCTGCAGGGAACAGCACCAAACAAAGATGTTTTCCTAAGACTGTAGAATATGATGTGTGGGCCAGGACATCTCTGCAATACGACAATACTTGGGCTAACCTGAAATTATATTTTGACACACGTTTTGCCTTCAAATAATATTGTGCCTCCGGCATCTGAAAAGTGCAGTAGGCCATGTTATGATTGTTCAGCCCTATTCTATGGCACAGAGGAAATAGAGTTAGTTGGTTTGACTCTACACATAGGGCTGCACGATATGGCCTAAAACCAATATCTCGATATTTTTAGGCTATATCGCGATACATGATATATATCTCGATATTTTTATTTCTCCTCTAAATCACTGTATAAATGTTAAATTCAACCCTTTGATGCATAAAATGAGACCAGTATAATGATTCAAGCAGACCCTTCTATTGGAGTTTTTTAAATTTGCATGCAAAAAGGGGAAAAGTTTAGCAAACCTTTTATTTCAAACCAGGCTGCTGCACTCATAAGCTTTTAACAAATAAAAATAAATAATGGCATGGTAGGCCTTTCTACTCTCGCCTAGTTCTCAAAAACCCTTAACAAAAACAGAGCTCAAAGCAACAAAAAAATGCATTCAACAAGAATCCCTGAGAAAGACATTTCAGTGTTGCCAACTCCTCAGTGAGGAAAGTAGCTATTGGCTGTCCTAAAAGTTGCTAGAAGTCGCTAAATGGCGTCATTGCCTAATTTGCATAATTGACCATTTGCATGTAATTGTAATGGACGCTGTAGGAGAGAGGAATAAGTTATTTGATACACATCAGAGGGTTAATATCTCATTTCATGAAACCGTTGATACAAAAAATTGTTAAAAATGTTATAATTATGGCAAAAAACGTTCATGTTTTACTGTGACTTGTTGTAGTTCCTAAGTGGAGCATAAGGTTAGAAACTAAACTAAACTTAAGAAAACTAAACAAACACCCTTTGATAAGATTCGATATTAGTGTGACTGTGAAGAAACATTCACATTTACATCCCGCTCTGTAAGCCAGGACAGGATCAGGATCATGTGCGATTCGTTTGCAGTCTGGACGCGGAGTGGTGTGAGTCTCCTCTCTGCAGCTGGAACTGCTGCACGAGGCTACTGTGCGACAGACCGCCTGAGTGCTTTGGGATGGGGGAGGGGCTCACGGTAGCACCCGCTGCTCGTTGAGGACAGTAACTGCAGAACAATACGTGATTTCACATCAGTCTCCAAAACACCAGAAAAGTCTCCAATAACACCAGAAAAAGTAGCTAGATTTGTCGCTAATCGCTTTGGACAAAAAAAAGTCGCCAAGAGGATTTGGAAAGTCGCCAAGTTGGCAACACTGCGTCCTGATACAAAAACACGCATGCGCGCAGGAGAGTTTTCTGGATGGGCGGGGGGAGTGTGCTCCTTGCTGTGAGAGGAGCACCAAGAGCGAAACTCCAAAGAGAATTACATACCGACGTCTTAAAAGATTTACGTGACAATTTGTACTCGATGGTCGTGATATAGTAATTTCATACATCTCATGTGGAGCAAGCCGCGATATATCGAGTATATTCGATATATCGGCCACCCCTATCTACACATGGGATTTGGTGACAAAAAGAAAAATATAATGTCACCAACTTATCATGGTCTTGAAGGAAATTGTGAGATTTAGGGGAACTGTTGGGTAAAGGATAAGATTTTCAAACCCAACTGTGTTGTTGTTAGGTGCAATATCAGATATATGTAACAATGTCAAGAGATGTACTATATTTAAAAACACAGTACTCCATGTTTGCTGTTTATTTATTGCTCTAAAAGTAATTCCCTCTTACAGGTGGGGTATCGATATGTTTCTGTTTTTAGGACCGGTGATTGCACCAAATTCTGTCCCTTTACATTTGTGAAAATTACGTTTTTGTTCTGAAAGAGTTGAGCTTGAAATCTTATTGCAACTAGCTGATCACTAAGGCAATAAGCATGAAGGGATGGAAACACCTGGTCCTCTTTTAAAAGCAGAACTGCTCTGACAAATCAAACAGACCTGAATAAATGATATCACACAGCTCTGGCTGCTTCATGTTGCTTGTGTTCTCTTCAGCTTTTAGTAGAAGACTGCTGCTGGCTAACGGGAGGCATGGAGTCTGAATTCTTCTTAATCTATTTAAGCACTAAGTCCAACAACAGCCCTTTGTTATTTTAGCTTGTTTGGATGTAATGGCAGATGTTGACTGCTGACATTGGTAGGATTGACCATGGCAGCTTATGTGTATAGTGACATTATTTGTGTACCATCCATCAATACTGTCATTGCAGTTTTTTTTTCTCACCTCAACTCTCAATTCTGAGAAACAGACAACTGACAAAAAGCAACAGGTTGCTAATTGCAGCTTAAATAGCTGGCCCAGGATACCGATCTCAGCAATCTTTTCATTCACGAATTGTGAACCAATTAATCTGACATCACCCTGCTCACATTCCTCTGTCCATGGCATCAAACGCCAATCAAGTCCAAGTCTGTCTGAGCATTTGCACACTGACATGAAACTGGTAGAGGAACTCTGACTACACATCAAACTGAGCAGAACTGAAGTCTTTTCTAAATTTAAGAAAACACACTATTCACTGTGAGATTCCATACAAATACAATGGAATCCCCATCTTTCACACATAAGATACCAGTGACTGGTTCTGCTTTGTTATGGTTTTGGTCAGTAATGTGAAAAGGACTGAGAAATGTGAGTGCTTTTCTCACTGAGCAATCACCTTACAGCTTAAAGAATATAGCAAATAATTAGTAATACCTTACACTTTCTACGACTGCAGCCCAGAAAATGTGCAGAAATATGTATATATGCATCATGCTGACACAATGATGGAACGCATGGCCACTGTGGGCTAATGACAGGGTACTAATGACAGTTTATTTTATTTATTTATTTACACCTTTACAACATTAATTAATAGGGGTGTAACGATACACAAAAATCTCGGTTCGATACGTACCTCGGTATTGAGGTCACGGTTCGGTTCATTTTCGATACAGTATGGGAACAAAGATCCGCTACTATAAAAACTCCAATGGCTCTTGTTATAGCTTTGGCCTGTCGTGTTGCCGGAGACCAGTGTTGGGCACGTTACTTTTAAAAAGTAATCAGTTATAGTTACTAGTTACTTCTCCCAAAAAGTAACTGAGTTAGTAACTTAATTACTCAACTATAAAAGTAACTAGTTAACAGGGAAAGTAACTATTGCGTTACTCTTTTTTTTAAGTTTAAAAATAAAATAGAATTGCACAGACTGGTACTTACACAGAACTTTTAATATTTTGTAGTGACTCTTTTGTTAATGGTTATAATTCACCAAATACCTTTGGGACATTAATAACAAGCTAAACACTGAATGTTATGTTAGCAGTTACTGGTCTGCCCCTGGGTGAAGCTTGTGTGGTATCTATGACAACAGTTACCGAGGAGCCTGATATAGATCAGACAGTTTGTCATGTAGTGTCAGTTGATTGTGAATAAAATAATAAACGGCATGCCGTTGCGTTGTCAGAGAGAGAAGAGTGTTTCAGCGTGTTTCAGTGTTGAAAGCTTACTCTACCTCAGCCAATTATTATCACTTATGCGGTTGTCGCGCCCCTCCCTCGTCCCTCACCAAAGAAAAAAAAACAGCTGTGCAGGTCCTGTACGTGGCTGAGAGCCGAGCCGGATGACAAGGGCTTCAATGAATAGCTTTAGTTTATAACGCACCACATTAAATTGTCGGTAACGGTAACGTCGTTGCAACGATGGGAAATGTAATTAATTAGATTACTCGTTACTGAAAAAAATAACGCCGTTAGTAACGCCGTTATACACTAACGCCGTTATACACTAACGCCATTATTACCAACACTGCCGGAGACATACCTGATCTCAGCTGATCAGTGTCGGCACACCGCCCTCGTTTTATCCACCTGTCTTTCTCCGTTGCAATATTTAACCAGGAAGCAGAAGTGTTCCCAAGCAGGAGACTTTAGCGACTAAAGCTCCGGTTTACTGCGAGCAGGAGCCATCATGCACACGGGCTGCAGGTGTAGCTGCACGTGTAGCTGCACATGTTAGCGGCGGAACGTAAACACACGCAACTTCCGGCCCGTGAACTCACCCGTGCACAGCCCTGTACCGAACCGAACGTCGCGTACCGAAACGGTTCAATACAAATACATGT
>JAJHUR010136191.1:0-30743 GCA_027495735.1 Lutjanus campechanus | reverse complement strand
TGCTGGAAGTCTTCTCCCCATCGATGCAGGATCCACTGATGCCCTCCGAGAACTCGTGTACCAGTCAGCCAGGTTAGATACAACATGGGATATTCACACACTGTCTGCTGCACACTCAACACTGCATACTGTCAACTAAATGAACGATCAAATATGCCATTACCACCATACCTCACGCTGAAGTATACTCAAGCTTCTCTGCATCACATTACCGGTTCGAGCTACTGTTGAATGTACAATCTACATCATATATGTGAGTTCCCGTGTTTTTTCTCTCCAAATTGTCCTGGGCCCGGATCTTTTTTATTCAACCATGCATTTTACCAGCCACAGTGTGGTGCTAGGTCCGTCTGCCTCACAGTCTGCCGCTGGACAGTCTGAAGAGTTGCATCTTGGGACGGTTGACTAGGTCCAGTAAGCTCACAGCGCATGCTGGGGAATTATTGCTAATCTAGTAAAACCATTAATCTCAAAGTAGGGTAGGAGCATTTTTTTAATGTAATTATTGTGGCCAGAAATTCTAGATATTTTCTGACCATTTTGCAGCAATTTACAATCTTTTTTGTGTTAATTCGCACTACATTTTGCTAAATTGGACTCAAGTTGACAAGTTAATTTCCTGTTCTTCCCTCCATGTCAATCAAGCTGCATTTGTTTGATTAATTTTAGAGATAGCTGGTTTGAGAGTTTTGTTTGTAGGCTGGACTAGATTGTGATTAACAGGTGTGGACGCAAGAAACAGGACGTTTGTACAGTCCTTTTCGCTGTCACATCAAAGAGAGGATTCACACGGATATAGTTCATTAGTGTAATAACCCATCATGCAAATGAATTCAAAACATCAGGCTGTTCTGTCATAAAACTACGTGACCATCAGATAAAACCCAGACCACTTCCCTACTCTAGATTTCAAAGTGACTCACACAGAGATGTTCCTCTCATTTTTTCCTTCTCAATACCGATTCTAATACCTGAACTAAGTTCCAATCCAATACCAGTATGTTAAAAATCATTGTTGTATAGATCAGGTTAAAAAACAGTGGTGTCCCATTTTGGACTCATTCAGTATCATGTAGACTTCCCAATTCAGCATTTTAGGCTGTATCGGAGGCATTTATGATTCTGAAATTTGAATAACCATAGTCACTTTTAGCATCTTCCTTGCTTCATCTATATCGCAGCATCAACACTTCTGTTAAGTGTTAACACACATCACGCTGTGGTATTGAACCTGTGGTTGAACAAGAGAGTTGAAGTGCTGTGAAGCCTGAACATCAAAACTCCACTCAGGTCTTTATTGAGCATCAAAAGAAAATATTTCAGTCTGCAACAGATAAAAACTTCGCACTTTATCTGACTATAAAATACTGTACATCATGAGTTAAATTCAAAAGATCAGGCAGCTTTCTGGAGCCACACTGACGCTCTTCGGCTGCGTCCGACCTTTAAACTGGAGGTGAACATGAAATGCACAGACATGCATTTTCCCATGATCTCTCCGTTTATGACGTTTAGTATGTACAGTACTCATAATTCCCATGGCACAGATGATACAGAGCCAAGTTTCAGGCACGTTTTAATCTGATAGTAAGACAGAGGAATGTGCTTTGTTTACTGTGTATAAATGATGAAACAAGTTATGTCACAATTTTACTTTGCCTCTCAGCACGTGCTCAGTTCCCACACTGAAAGATTATCTCGACCTCCTTCTCTATCTCTGCCGGCTGGAAGTGGAAAAAATTACAGAATCACCATGTAAGGAATTACAGCAGCATCGAAGAAGAGTTTTAGTTGAATGCAAACATGTTTGTCTTTAGACCGAGTCAGTGTGTGAGAAGGTTGATCCTTTAAGCTGTTATTACTTAACAATGCCATTTCCCTGACCATTCGGTACTGAATACCTTTAAAGTATTGATTGAAATAACCCAATATGAAGTAGAATGGAAACTTCTCCAGTCAAACACTACCTGCATTCAATCTTTTTGGTGCCCAGATCTTTTTAAAAAAAAGACTATTTATACGGTTTTGCTCGCAGCCAATCACAGCAAGCGTTCTTCATGAAGCAGAACCTTTGAAAAAGGTATCGAATGAAGTACTGTTGATATCTGTGTCACTTTAAGGGTGCTGGTATCATTTTTTGTTGTTTTTTAAAAGATACCCAGCCCTAGCAGCAACTAATGATTAATTGATTTTCTTCAGATTAATTGATAAATTGTTAAGTATCATAAAATAATGACAAAGAAATTTAAAAAATTCTATTCCAGAGCCCAAGGTGATATAAAAAAGAGAGAAGCAGTTAATCCTCCTTCCTTTTAAGAACTGGAACGAATGGTTTACATTTTTTGCTTGATTAATAACATGATGAAAAAGTTTGTCATTTTGGGAAGTTCACTGCCCAGGGGAAAGGAAAAGTTCAAAATAAGATCTCTAGTTTGTCTAGCCTGTGTCTCCCAGACGTAATGAGCTCAGTTTGAGACTTTCTTGAAAAATAGCCTTTGTCTCGTCTCAGCCTGAGGCTATTTTGAGCCCAATAATAATTGAAGATCATAAAATGTTCTTTTTTGTCTCACTGCACTGATCTTTAATTTGTCTTAAATAATCAGCTCTTGAGATAACACTGAGGTCTACAAGAAAACTCAGTGGTTTTAAATGAGGTCTTATATTTGTTTCAGTGGTCAAATTAAAATCTTGTTGCTCTATACGGTCGTCAAGAAGAGACCTCTTTTTTTCGTTTCGTTTTGCTCCTTTTCTCTCCTAAAGGGGGGAGGGTTGAGGAGAAACAGATGAGACCCCCAGTAAGCTCGAAATAAGAATCTCATTTATTTCTCATAAGACTAAGAAAAGACGATTGTGAGAAACAAAATTCCCCCCCAGGGTTGTTTTGTCAAAGAAGATCTAGACCACTCTCGTATCTGTTCATCAAAAGTGAATGTAAAACCCACACACAGATGTTTCACAATGACTTACCTGCTGGAACTATTTCTTGGCAATGGGGGCCAGGCGCAGTGACTTCCTGGAGTTTTGTCATCATTATGATGTTATAATGGCGCGTTTGTCATGAAGAAAACAGCACAATGGAGGCAGAGTAAGATAGCCACACTACATCCATGCACTGACTTACTTTTTAAAAATGTATTTATGTGACAGAGACGATGCATGTAGGCATTGTTACATGTAAGTAAAAAATGCAACTGATACAACATACATGGGACTTCTAGCTATAGATTATTTGCAGTCTTTGTCTCTGGTTGGGCTTTTAAGGGATAAAACACAAGATACAACACAACAGTAAAACAGACATAGACAAACAAACAACTGTTGTACAGGCCTTTTTGGACAAAGCAGTATTATTTGGATAAGTTGTTTAACAATATATTAACATTTCCTTGGTTGAAATGATTTGAAATAGTTGTTTATCCTAGTGATTATTTTGCAGATAAATCAAATAATACCTGCCCCTAAAAAGAAGAAGAAGAAGAAAAAAGAACAATGAGCTGTTCTTTTGAATAGATTTTGTAAAGGAAAGATAAGATAAGGTCCAGCTTCCTTCAAAGAGCTGTGGTTCCCATCACTGTGAGCTTACCCTGCATCTAGCAGAGGCTCCAGGAAGCACTGGAGTAATTTCCTGATTGACTAAACCATTAACTGATGAATCGTTTCAGCACATCAACTGTTTCAACATCACAGTTCTGTTTGTCAAGTTGGTTGTGAGAAATATATTGTACAGGATACATTCAGACCATTTATCTTCTTTTCTCCTCAGAGTCTCCACAGCCAACAGAGTCTCCAAAACCGATGCTCTCCAGCTCTCAGATCCTCTCCATGTACCCCAAACAGCCGGTGGGGGGCTCTCCGTACTCCTCTCCTCCGTACTCTCCCACCACCATGCCGTGGGGTCAACAGGGGCTTATGGGAAATCAGTGGGCAGGTCCAGCTGTGGCGCCCTGGCCCACAGTACCTGGCGGTGCGCCAACATGGGCACCTGCAGGCGGCCCGATCGGTTTTCAGCCATCAGTCGTGATGGGAGGAAGCACACCCGCTTCACCCACGGCTGCTGTCGATGGGTACCCCAACCCTTTAAACCCCCCCGCCGGAGCAACCGGACCACAGCAGCCTGCGTCCACCACCTTGAGCGATAATCTCCTGCTGTGATGAACTGGCTGGATGGGAAACTTGTTAGTGTGGTTTGGATTGAAGGGGGAGAAAAATCCAATGTACTTGATGGCTTTCGTGATAAATTTGTGCAGTTCTTCATGGTTTCTCTGATGATTTTTTTTGTATCTGTAATTACATTAACTGAGTAAATATTCCCAGTTTTGATTCATGTGAAAGGTGTAGATTAATGTTTAGTAAGCAGTCAGTATGAAGCAGGCATTTGTTCTAAGTTAATGCAGCAGCAGCTTTATTATTATTATCAGCACTCTAAAGACAGCAGCAGTGAGCCCTTATTGTAGCAAGTGTTATTTGTGTAACTACCAACAATAACTGAAAAAAAAATCTATAATAAATAGCTGCTCATTGAAAACCACACAAATTCAATTTCAAATGAGTTTTCTTTCTGTGTGAATCTGGACTCTTTCTTAGCTGTATGTCAGTCCCTCCCTGAAGTTGCTTTGTTCCCTGTGAATTCTAATCATTAACTGCAGGAAACAGTCAACTGCCGTACGCCCCACAGAGGAAGAAGAAAGCAACAAACGCAATCACATTCACTGTGAGAGAGTTTTGGTATTGAATGAGCAGGGTTAGGGACTTAACATCAGGAGGTCAGCAATTGCCTCAGACCCCAAACTACCCTTAACTTATGGTTAGGGAAGTTTTGTTTTTAACTTATTGCTAATTACTTATGTCTTTTTAAAAATCTATAGACAACAATGAGTATAAATAAATGGCTCGGCCTGGTGTGCAGAGCTGACCCAGCAGTGCTGAAAAAGGAAGGAAGCCTGTCTGGTAAGAGATACAGAAGTATCCACCGTCGTATCACCAGACTTCAGAACAGCTTCTTCCTTCAAGCTGTGAGACTCCTCAGTTTGTCCTCTGCACTCCACTATAAATAAAAAGATATATTTATGATGTATTATTTATTCAGGGACTGAAAAAGGAGGAGAACAAGATATGTGGAGGGCCCCCATGCCTGTTTTTGCCTCAGGCCTCAAAATGATTAAATCCACCCCTGCAAATGACGAATGATGAAAATCTAAAAAACTGATTCACGGTTGAAATGTACCAAAGAAAGTAATTAAAAGAGAAAGCAAAAACAGAGCCAACAAAATACCATCAGAATCAGGAAGAATCTTTTACGTCAACAAACTGACATGCATGCGCTGATGATGCAGCGCTGTATTGTTCCTCTTTATATAGGTACTTTAAAAAGGTACTATAGGTACGTTTGAGAACCACTGAGTTAAAACAATCGAACATGTCAGTCAGAGTTCCAGTACAAAGCACCTGAGACATTTATTGTAAACTACAATGGTTTCAACCAACTGCTTCACTTGTTTCTCATAAAAGTAATTTATTGATAAAATAACAAAATATATAATCTATATAATAATGTAGATGTCAGCTATTGATACTGATCATGTTTCATTTCTCCTGTTCATAAACAGTACACAGAATGTTCTGTTTGAGTTTTATCTGACACTTGAAATTACTTTTCTTTTCTTTGTTTGTTTTCCACACGTTACTTTTCCTCTTCTATATCAAATTAACTCCAGTTTGTTGTCTTTTTTGTTTAGTTTGTTCAGGTTTACTCATCATACTGTGCACATGCAGAATAAAATAGAGAACATGCAAGGACACTCAGTTAACTTCACTTTGTTTTATTTTTCCTGAGACCACAGTACAGTATATCACCTTGTTTTTTGTTTTGTTTTTTTGTTAAAACTTTTGCTTTTTTTGAACCTGTTTCCAATAAAAACTAGTTTCAAGTATTTTCTATAATCAAGTTTTGATTCTAGGACAACAACCTGCATTATCCTGTCTTTCTTTTTAAGATAAAGACACAAATTTAGGAGGAAATTCTTAGTAAAAAAGTTTCTCTCTTATTTTTATTGGAAAGGGGAAGAAATACTATTTGTGCATGAGTTAGATTTTGTCTTTTTCCAAGAAAAGTCGTTTTATAGCTCAAGTTACAAAAGAATTAGTTAATAATGCTGATTTCTGCAGTGTAGACAAAAAATAAACAAAATAAATTGAAATTTAAAAAATGATTTAAAGAAGAAAAACAGAACATTCAGAGTATTGTGTAGGCTGATACATTTTTAAAGAATAATCAAAAACATTTATGACTCATTTTGGGCTCATGACCTCACTGTAAAATCCTGGCTACAGCCCTGACCAATATACGTTGCCAGAATAAAAAGGAACATACAGTTTCTTTACTCAAAATATCCTCATAGTGCCCTGCATGCATATATGACTGTACATTTTCAAACACAAAATGAAAAAGCTGACCTCTGAAGAAGAAATGAAACAAGCTGGCTGGCAGCATGTTAATGTTTCTCTACTGTTAATCCCATGTTGTGTCTGTCGCTGACTGTCACTCACCCTGCTGTTGCCCACGCTGAGCATTTCCTCATTTGCAGTAAATTTAGTGTCATGTAGCTGCCTGTACAGAAGCATCAGCCTGGATCCTCATTCACAGCTGGACATGGAGCATTTCATCCATCACTAAACCATCACTTAACGCAAAAACATGGTAGGAAATTCTTATTTATAATATTGTTTTAAGTTTTTAAAATATATATGTATATATCAATCAGTGGAGTGGAAAACTACTCCTCTGCAGGACCTTTCACACTTTTCTCCCTGTGTTGGCTGTTCAGTTCTGATCATTTCCTCCTGACCAGCAGGGCTTCTATGAATAACCTGACTGTTGTAGAAAAACCATCAACAGATTTTATTATTTCACTGTGGCTAAAACCTCAGTTTCCTTCTCTCATGTATCTAAGAATCACCTTTTAAACACTTTTAACCTGCAGATCCATGATCAGACAACACGAAACAGCAGATCCGTCAAATAAATGCAGTAAAATGTTGTTGTGTTACGGTTGTTCCCTGCAACAATAACATATACTTTTTT
The DNA here is from genome assembly GCA_027495735.1 of Lutjanus campechanus. Taxonomy (NCBI): domain Eukaryota; kingdom Metazoa; phylum Chordata; class Actinopteri; order Lutjaniformes; family Lutjanidae; genus Lutjanus; species Lutjanus campechanus. The sequence continues at coordinate 23,662 of JAJHUR010136191.1, read as the reverse complement.
AACAGTAAAAGGGGAAGTAGGATTTGTTCATGCTGCTGCTGATGAAAGAAAGCTTTATTACATACAGGTATTTCTGGTTAATCATTCACAGTTTAATCAGTAATTCTTTACTTTACCTTTTATATCTTCCTGTCTTACCTTTTTCTGTTAAATTATGCACGACCATTGTATTTTAATACATTATTATATGTGGAAAAATGTCAGTGATGGTTGATATTTACTCTTTTAATCTCTTACTCCGGGTTCTTCTCAATATTAAGGTTTTAGATCATCATGACTTCAAAATTCGATAGAAATCACTTTAATTGTTGTAATTTCAGCAGCTTAATTGCTATTAAATGCAATTACACAATTATATAGATCAGTCAGCTCCATCAAATGTTTTCTGTACAAGAGACTGGTACCTAATATGTGATAAAATACTCGTGTTACCTGCGTATATGTGGTCGAACTGTATTTGCATGGCAGCTTTCATACAGGTTAGTGCAAAGTGCCTCTCAGATGACTGACAAGTTGATAATAAGAAAATACACTGACCATTAGTTTAGTCTTAATAAAGTTCAACAAATAAATCCACCAATATAAGATTTATTTGGCCCTTTGTTTATCCCACAAGGGGGAAATTTGAAGTGTTACAGCAGCAAATACAGCAAGAGGCATAAAAAAAGCAATAAATGATAAATAAAAAACAGCATAAAAACAACATGAAAAAGAAAAATATAAGCAAGGAACAGACTCAAAAATCCCTTTAATTGCTGTTTTTGTACCAGAAAATGGTACAGACATAATAAGAACATAGATAATAAGTTAACATACATAATAAGAGCTACAACTGAAATTAAGTCATGTTTTGTTTAACCGTTTTCACTTTGTCACTTGGTAGTAAATTTATCTGCGGAGCACCTGCAGTCTGTGGTGAGACGTTTTTAAGCCATCTGTGCTAATGTGTCAGTGACAAAGGAGGCGACACACATACACACACACACACACACACACATACATATATAGATGCACACACACACGCGCTGCGTCTCTGCTGCAGGCGCCTGCTGACTGAAAGTGGAAGCCCATGTGAGTGTGTGACTGTGTTTTGTGGTGTAGAGAAAAAAGTTTTTAGCCTGCTTCCTTTGTTCTTTGTAATGAGAGACACAACTACGAGTGGAGTTTGCACCTTATTGGTGCAGAAGGTGACAGCGGAGGGTGTCACCATGGTAACGGCCGCAGGATGCTGGCCGAGGTACAGAGGTGTGTGGTTGTGAGCGCTTCCTGCTCTTCTTCTTCTTCTTCTTCTTCTTCTTCTTCTTCTTCTTCTTCTTCGCACCAGACTTTAGGTGTTCAAACAATAGATGGTGTGATTCTTTTATTATCACGTTGTTTTCATTCTATCCACATAACAGAGTTTTCATTCAGAACAGAATTAGCTTTTATTTCCACCCTGTTCCCCCTCCTCCCTGATCATGGGCGTCTGTTAGCCAACCATTGCTCAATTAAAACAGTTTTCTGACTCCACCTATCGATCTCAACCAATGATATTAGATTTTATTTCTGCCTGTGTACTACCGTAGCTCTTTTTAAACTGTTCTGAGCATTTCCCTCTTTTACTGTGGTTCATTTGTGAAGGTGAGAATGGCAACATCAACAAACCCAAGATAATGTCACAGAACCGCGTAAAAACTAAAAACTTCAGTCCTTAAAAGATGACTAAGACTCATGGAGACACTAATGAGGGGAAATTTGCCTTCATTCGCACTAAAGATCACATTTAAAAACACTCCAAAGTGAATAAATTTACACTCCCGGGCCACTTTATTAGGTACATGTGTAAAATTTACTGCAATCTGACACAAATTCTGCATTTAGGAAGATTCTGCTGTTCTGTTATTGTTATTGTTGCTAGAGGTGTTAAGTCAGCAAGTTATTAAAGGTTCTCAACAGTCTTGTTTAGTCCAGTTTAACCAATCCTTGGAGTGTTTACCCCACTGGGGCGTTTTATTTGGTTTAGCTGGAGGTGAACTCAGGTCAGAAGCAAACAGCTGCTCTCTGGTCATCTCAAAGGGGTGGTCTCTGATCGCTGTCGCATGAACTCAACTCATGTCTGTGCGGGAGAGCAGACAGAAAGGCATTTTTAAGTCTCTGTGTTCAGCTTGAAGCACTTTTGTAGCTTACACTTCTCTGCTTATGAAAAACCCAACATTTCCTGATTTCGTTGCATCATAATAGAAGCTTTTAAATAACAAAACAACAGTGGAATTTTTGCAGTGAAGAATGTAATGCAACATCCATTGTTTTACAGCTGCTAGGGTCAGTGTATAGGTTTACAATTTATGGACCATTTGAGTTTTGCCTTTATGAACGTAAACCAAACCAGTTGGAAAATTGAAAATGTATTATCCTCACACTGGTTCAATTCAGGAACCAGACTTTCTGGTTCAAACCTGCCTTAAAATTTATGGGGATGAATTGGCAGAATATGGCAGAAATGGAATATAATATTCATAAGTATTTTTCTTGGTGTATAATCACCTGAAAATAAGAATCTTTGTGTTTTCATTGTTTTAGAATAAGCCATTTATATCTACTGAAGTTCTCCATGGAGTCTGCCATGTTGAACTGTCATCAAACCAAACAGTGGATCTAAGTCGGCCTTTAGCATTTTGCGCTTGTTTTTTGGCCCCCATAGGTGTTTCTACACACTTGGAAGGTGAGAGTGAGACACACCCAAATACGTTATTTGGGGAAAACCCAAATAATACGAAGGAAACAAATATTTTTCCTACTTGAAGCTGCTCATTATTAATCAGGAAAAGTCAGCCTCATGATTGACATGTCTGAGCATCAGTTTGTTCAAATCGATTCATGTCGCTGTGAATGGCTGCAAGACAAAAATCCTGGTTCTGTTTGCAACCTAGGACTTTGATTTCACCAACTAGTCACTTAATTTACCACACATTATTGAAATATTCTGTAGTCGCCCCCACTGAGCAGCGCACTGTATTAGGCTAAACAGTTTCACCATATTATATATAGAGGTAATCCAAAAGTAACTGGAAGTAATCAAGTTACGTTACTTTAATATTCTGATACTTGGATTACGTTACTGGCTACATATTGTAACTGGTAATTAGTAACTGTATCAGAATACATGTTTGAAGTAACCCTCCCAACCCCGTACAGGAATATTAAATCAGTTTGGCGCAACAACTGGCCGTGTAATTGCAGCTGTTGTTCAGAACTGAAGAAGCCTCTCACATGAGAGGTGGAGCACCTTCAAGAACGTCAAACGAAGTCCAGCTGCCTACGACAGCTCTGAGCGAATCGATGGTCTTGAGTTTTTCAGAGATGGTGGTCCACTGACAGTCATCCTCCCACAGGAGCTCCACTCAGCAGCAACATGGTGCAGTGCAGTTTGAGAGAAATCACACAGGAAATGACTTCTAAACATGCAGAAAGAGACTGACATTAATATGTGATCACCAGCTGAGGGCAGATTAGTTCATGATGCAAAAATACAGTTAATGAGTTACAGGGTGCTCCACAGGCGCACGGAAAATACAGAGCCGTAATATAACAAACGGAGAAAGAACAAAACAAAAGAACACAAAAACCTCTGGAGGTGTAACTACCCTTTAATAATCTGTCATGAAATCTCATCAAAGTCAGGAACTTCCTTGATTGCTTCAAGCACTGGAACAACATCATACTGCACTACACTGTTTACTGCCGTTAACTGAAGACGCAGCTTTCAGTTTTAACAAGAATCCTCATTAAAGTGACTTCATAGAGTGATTTCGTTCAGGGATGCACTAATCTGGTACACTGGACGGGTATCAACACTGGCACTGACCTTATTAGGCAAAAATTTTTGTCAGTGTCCCTAAAAAATGTGTTTCATTTCCTTTTTTTCAGTTATCTTGGGCTTCGGTTTTTAGTCTCACAGTAATCTCTGATTAAAAATGATACCTGCAGTGAAGTATTTCAAATTTGAAAAAGAGCACCGGTATCAGATCGGTATCAGCACGTACCATGAGTTGAAGCACTGTATTGGCTAGACTGGAGCAGTGGAAAGTGCATTTATACTCAAGTACAATTTGCATTTTATTTGAGTATTTCCATGTTTACTAGTTACTTTGCATATTCACATTAATAATGCAAAACTTAATCCAACAAATAAAGCAGGAGTTCTGAGACCATGGGCCTCCCCTCAAACAAAGCTTGGTAATAGATGCCCCTCTTAGTTTACTTGCTTAGTTTGAATGTCTATGGGATCTTTATTATGTCATTAACTCAACAGTTGAGCCAAGATAGTCAAATATTGTGGTTTTACATGACTTCAGACTAAAAAAAGGTCTACCCAAAGGGAAGAAACATGTAATAACAAATGTGATGTTTTCACTGAGCCTCCCCTGCAGCTGTTTGGAGCCCCTCTGTGGAGATCCGCCTCCCACCTTTGAAAACCTCTGATGTAAATTACAGGTTAAGGTTGCTGACCAGCAGATAATGCATATAAACTAATTAAAATGAGCTCCACATTTACCAGCTGCAACAACAATAAATTAGTCGACTGATATTATGTGCCTGATATTGGAACAGCTATATCAGTTTATAACAGTATCAGATACAGAACATAATGCAGATGTTTTTATTCATTTATTGTTGTTTTTCATTTGTTTTATGGGCAGCATAGTTTATTTATTCTCTCTTAGTTATATGTAATAAAAAATTGGGTTTTATATACATTAATAAATAATATTGGCCAATTACTCCCTAATATCAGTATCCGATACAGCCCTAAAAATCCAGTATTCATCTAACTCTACTTTTACTTTTACTTTTACTCCACTTCTGTACTTCAAGTATTTTGATGCCAACACTTTTATACTTTTACTTGAGTAAAAATCGGAATGCATGACTTTTACTTGTAGCAGAGTATTTCTTTACTGTGGTATTGCTACATTTACTTAAGTACAAGATCTGAGTACCTCTCACACTACTGCTGACTCATCCCTACCAATGTTTCCATGAAAATTTGGTAGTTTTATCCACTTGTTTTAACAGAATAATAATAAAACTCTAATGTTTCATGAGTGATAATCTAACTTGTTTATGAGGATCAAAATCTCTGTTAGGATTTACTCATTGCTGCCTTCAGACTGACACATTGTGTCTGCAGCTCGGAGTTGGAGGAGACTTCTCAGCTCTGTAAAGATCAAAACAACCAGGAAACTGTGTTGTTGCGCGGTGCATTCTCACTTGTGTGTATTTGTGTGCGTGGGGGGCATGCCTTGCTGTGCTGCTGACTTCCTGCTTCAGAGAGTGAGCTGCTGCTGCAGTTTGATTTTGTGCTCCTGTGTTGCTGTCTTCAGGGGGAGAACGTTGATGTCAAGGCTCTGAGGGCCAAGTTCAACAACAAGGCCAGCACCTCAGACACCAGCAGCCGAGACAGCGGCTCTCCGAAGTCTCCTCGACCAGGGTTTGGGCGGGCGATCCTGCCAGTGTCAGAGAACGATCTGGCCCAACACAGACTATCTCCTACGCCTACTCCTCCTCTAATGGCCAGTCCAGGTCTGATGAGGTTCCCGAGGGCCGAACCAATGGCCGCCTCCAACCCCCCAAGACCTGCCTACTTCCCTCGACTGCCGTCCAATCCCGGAATCAGACCATCCATCCCACCTGCAGATGCCACCAAGGTCAAGCAAACAGGGGAGATGCTCCAAAACATCATGCTGAGGCACCAAAGGCCCCTAGGCACCAAGCCAGCCCTGGGTCCGGTCCTGACTCCAGGTCATGTCCCTGCACCAGCTCCTACGTCCACCCCTCTACCGCTCCGACAGCAGCCTCGACAGAGGAGTGCAGGGGAAGTGACCCCACTGAGGAGGCCCCTGCCCCCTGAGGGACCCCTGCCTCTGAAACCCAAACGACCTCCCGTTGTCAACCTGGAGCCCTATCTGAGGTCCAACCGAGCACCGGCCCTGCCTGGACCGAGAAAGCCAGAAGGTGAGTCTCTCACTCGCAGATTTGTCTTTATGTAGGACCAGCCTGGCACAAAGTCAGCCATGCAGGCAAGATTTTAGCGGATGCCTCTTGCATCGTGGTCAGTTACCATCACATACGAAAAAATTGTGTTAACTAGACATCTGAAATGTGACCCCAACTACTTTTGTAAGACGTCAGAAGCAAAAAAGGTTGGAAAACACTGGTTTAGTCTTAAACAGTGTGTTGCACTTTAAAAGATACTTTATCCACTGTGTTAAAAAAGTGACCAGTAACTAAAGCTGTCAAATAAATGTGACAGAGTAGAAAGTAAAATATTTTCCTCTGAAATATAGAAGAGAGGAAGTACAAAGTAGCACAAAGCAGAAATACTCAAGTAAGGTAACTTGTACTCAAGAACACAGTACTTTGGTAAATGTAGCCAACTTAGTTACTTTACACCACTGATTATAACTTTCCAAACACAAACAGCAAGAGTAATTACACTGAGCATTCATGCACAGAACATGTATTCAGTCATCACTTCTCTTACATGATGCTGCCATTTGCTTTGACGAATCTATAATGAAAATGCAAAGGCTGCAACTATTAATTACAAAGTGGTATTGGAAAAGGAGGAGAGAAGTTTAATTGACTAACTTACAAGCAGATGTTGGCTAACTTGTTAGTTTGTTCTATATTTTCTGTATCAATCGAATTAAAAATAAGTTTTGCAGCATGACCGTTGTGTTAGAAACATTTATCTGAGCTCAGAAAAACAGCCTGTGTCGGCCTGTTTTCAGATTTCTGACAGTTTCCAACTAATCCGAGAAAGTGTTTGAAAGATTTTCTCAACCTATAAAGTACACTTCATCCTTCATTTCATCAAAGAAAAGTCACATTCAAAATCCCCAAAGATACATGGTTTTCACTGCACGGAAGGTTAAGTAACTAGTGACTAAAGCTGCCAGAAAATGTAGCGGAGTAAAAAGTAGTGAGATGTACGAGTATGTGATGAAGTATAACTATAAAGTAGTATAAGATGGAAATACTCAAGTAAAGTACAGTGTACACGCACCTCAAATTTGTAAGTGGAGTACTTGAGTTAATGTAAACGCGCGATTAATAAATGTTTCAAAGCGTTCTGTGAAACAAAGGAACCACATTCATTAGCCACAGTGTGACTCAGCTCTGTGTGGAAATGTGGTAAATAACAGCAGCAAAGCTCAGTTAATTAAAACTAATAATAAGCCTATTGATGAAAACAAGAAAGTTTCAGCATAATTATTAATTTTTGCCTTTTGGTCGAATGTTCATTCAAGTGAGTAGGTGTGACTGTTCGTTTGTGGTTATAACGCTAATTAATATTTATATTTTGCCTCTCTGTTGTTCTCCCAGCAGGTTCGCCTGCAGCCTCAGCAACAGGCAGAAAGATGTCTTTACCTGCAGTGATCAGTCCTCCAAAACCGCCACAACGATCCAACAAGCCCAGCAGGCTGCCGCACCAAGTAGCCTCAGTGTGAGTATTTCATGTCACACGATGTCGGTGTTATTAAAAAACCTGCAGCGACTTATGTGCACAACAATCTGTCTCTGTCTTATAATTTCATGTCATTTATCAGCAGCAATAAAATCACTGAGGCTGCCACAATAACATCAAAGCTGTTATGATGCACAGTAAAGATGGCAGGCAGGAAACAATGTGAGGCATTAAATTTATTTTAAAGATTAACAGCAATCACAAGCAGAATATACAAATCTAATGCACTCTAAGGAGAATAAATCACGACAGAGACTCTAATTTTGAGTTTAAGAAATAGTATGAAATGAGAAAAATGAGAGCACGTTTTTGTAAACTTTTGCAGCCTCCGGGCGTCACGCGGTCTCAGATATACGTCTCTTAATTGTGATATTATACTGGTTTGAGACCAGAGACCTTCACTGCACATCACCTTTATGCATATATATATAGTTATATATAGCTACCTGACACATTTTACCTGATGGCCATTACAAACTGTAGGACTACACTGAGTAGAGTGCAGATCTTTGCCCGGCAACAGATATGAAGAAACTACTGCAACGTCACCGCAAGTGTCAGATGCAATCAGCAAGTTTTGAAGAAAGTGTTTCTGCGTACTGTAGTGTAAGTTTTCTTGTCTAGGTGTGTCCAAAGTTTGTAACAAAGTGTTGTGTATCGTCTCGGCTTTCTTTAAGATGCAGAGAATAATGTAATGGTAATGTGACCGAGTGTCCTGGGTTCACCTAACTGTATAAACTGAAATTGTTTAGCCTAATATAATGTTTTTAGGACTGTAAGTAACAGTTATTTTCATAATTGATGAGTCAATCATTTTGTCAATTAATCGATTAGTTGTTTGGTCCACAAAATGTCAGAAAATGTTGATCAAAGCTCAAAATGTCGTCCTCAAATGTCTTGTTTTGTCCACATTTCACAGATATTTAGTTTTTTGTCAGAGAGAAGTTCAAAAAAACAGAAAATATTAACATTTAAAAGCCGAAATCAGATAATTTTGACTTTTTTCTATTACAAAATGATTAAAACGATTAATCAATTATCAAAATAGATGCAGATGATTTTAATAGCTGATTAAAAACAGAAGAATCATTGCAGCTCTAAGTGTTTTGTGTTCAGTGTTTGTCCAGCTGTTCCTTCTTTTATTGTGAGCAATTGATTGATTGATTGATTGATTGATTGACTGATTGATTGATTGATTTAAAGACAAAAATTGTGAAATTTCCACAGAGTGAAGGATTTTTCCCACTAGAGACCTTTTTTCAACTTTTTTTTGTATCCCTTTATATGTAATCTGTTACTCCTCAAGCCTGTTAGGACATTACAAACAATCAGGGGGCTTTACAACAATATAATACTTAGAGAAACTGACATTTTTATAGTGGTGATGACGGCAAAGTTAAAAAATCTGGAATTTATGCATCTCGTATCGTCTCTAACTTCAGTCAATCATAACATATCGGGTGTGAAATGAATCTGCAGATGCTCTGGTTTAGGATGAAACTAAAAAATTTTCATGCATGTCCGTTTTTGAACCACAACAAAGGCCAAATTGCGGTCTGCAACAGCCTTGTTTTCAGCCTAGCAGTTGTTGATGACTTGCAGCTGGCTAAGAGGAGCGAGGAGCCAGCTGTCTGTTTAAAACACAGCAGTCAATAAAATATGTTTTTCAAGTTTTTTTCTTTAATGTGAATCACCCTAACCAAGAGAGGTCCAAAAAATATGAGGCTGATGGGTCCAGTAGTTTGAGAGATCAGCTGCAAACAAATCCCAACTTACACCTGGTGGGGGTAAAAATTGTAATTGCTGAATAATGAACCGTCGATATGTTTGTTTGGTGTTTGCAGAGACCTTGACGATGGGGAAACCTATGATGACATCGCGAGCTTTGAGAAGAACGGTAACAACTACAACTTGTTTATTGTTGTATCACTCGATCTTAAAGTTCTCGCTCCTCTGACACATTGCACATACTTAAGTAAAGCATTATGACTTATTTCCTTTTATTATAATGTTATCAAGTATTTCATCAGAGACTGTGCCCTTTTTTCAAATGAAGGACTTACTTTTCATGTCTTTAATGTTGTGTGAATTCACAGAGTCGTGGAGTGACAACAGTTCACAGTGTATGGACGGGGTAAGGACAGAGAAGCGAAACTGAAATTTAATTTAAAGTGTGAATGTCACCCATTATAAGAAACAACAGGTGGCTCCTCTCGTGAAAACAGAATGTAGCCTATGTCTAAAACTGTAATGTCTAAAACTAGAAACTAAAGTTAGAATGAAGTTTAAATTGCAGTTTACACTTTGTATTTTATATTGGTGACAATTAAATCTCCTTCATCGTCAGTGGAGCAGACACTAATTACACATTTTAGTATCTTTGTATCTTTGACATAAATGGGTGACATTCTCCTTTAATCTAATAATTCATAATCTAATATGAGAGTGTTTTCTTTGTTCTTTAAAAGTGAAAATAAATGTTTTCTCTTGCAGGATGATGAAGACGTGTATGAGTCCATTGATGAGTAAGTATAAACTTTCTCCCTTTGACATTAGACCTTTGTGTCAGTACATGGTAAACGCTCTACAGGCTAAAAGTAGCCTAGAAAGTGGCTGCAGCTGCATGAACACGAGGCAGGACATCGTTTCTATTATTTCTCTTAGTGCTGCTGTTATTTTTGCACCTACAGCCTGTACTACTAAAGCGGCCACTTATGCAACAACCACTACAGCAACTAATATTGCTAAAAAGTTTTCCCAATCACGGGGGTTTTTTGCATTTGACATACATGTTTCAAATTATCCTTAACTGATAACACTGTCTGCTCCTTTTGATTTAAAGTCACAAAGAAACTACTTTTTTGATGGAGTCTAGTTTCTGTGCAGCCGGACAAAATGTCCCTGTGAAGCAGCATTAAATGCACAAATATGTGCGAAGTTATTTCTTTATGGTTGTTTCTGTGAATCAACATATTTCCTGTTAAAGCAGGATATAGTGAGAAAACACAGGGCGTCTGTTGAAATGTGGGCAGATTAGAACAAACTGAAAAAATTAACGGTTGTGAAGTTTGTAGGATTCTGCAGTCGGTAAAACAGTTTACAGAGAAGTGCTGAGACTGAGGGCGTTAATGTAAAATCGGTTGATTCTTTTTTTTTATGTTGCCACAAATTTATAGCATTTTCCAGAGAGTCAAAGTAATGGGACTAAAATTAAAATGTGAAGTGTCTCTGTAGGGACGGAAATGTCAGTCTGTTGTTCTATTGAATAGATTGCAATGAAATATAGTAAGAGACTTTCATGATCGCCACATGATTAAACCGACTGACTTTGGAGACTGTCTGGCTTTTCTTCTAGCGTCACAATGATTTCCATATTTGTGATTTTGAGGGAAGCATGTCAACTAAATTTGGTACACACATTCATGTTCCCTCAGGATCACTAAAAAAATGATCTTGGTTGTTCCGCAGAATTTCTCCATTGGGTTTACTTTGGTTTATGGCCAGACTATTCTCATCAGCATCAGCTGTATTTTGTGTTAAAGCTGGAGGAAGCGGTTTATTTTTAAGGTCATTGGGCAAAAATTCCACAATAACCTCTCAGCATAATGAGATTTAAGTGGTCTGAGAGAAAACTAGACCTCTGTACCTCCTCTTGGCTCTGTTTTTAGGCTTTAGACCCATAACGGGAGACACTGGTCAATCACAGGTCGATGCTTAAGTGTTGGTATTTGAGGACCTGGGAACCTGCTCCTTTAAGTACCAATTGGCTAACGTTTGTAAGCTGAGTTAGCTAACTAAGACACTGAAGCCAGTAAACCCAAGACTGCTCTGTCTAGTTCCCGTCCTGCTGTGATGTGATTGGCTAGTACTTGTTGCCTTCACGATTTGTGCTTATTACAGTCAATCTTTTCTTTAGCCTGCCAGAGTAGTTTTTGTTTTTAAGCCCATACTGTAAAAAAAGAAGTTGAGACAACCCAGGTTGTTTTTAGTTGTCAGCCCAACTCAGTCTCTTAAATTTTGGAATAAACTAAAAAACAAACAAACAAACAAAAATGTTTTGCTGACCAATACTCTTCAGTTAAGATTAGAGACTCAGAAACATGTATCTCAAAAATTTGTCACAATGAGCTGTGAGCCTCATTATTTAGGTACCTGAAACTTAAATGGTTTTAATTAAAATATTAAAATAAGTAGGTTGTTTTCTCAAAGTTTTAGTTTTAACAGTGCAAGCTGTGACTGAAAATGCTATGCTATACTTTCTATTTTGCTACTTTTAAAACCTTAATTTGTTACTGAGTAGGTCCACAATTTGAATTAATATCCAAACCTTTCATCTGCATTTTTGTAGCCAATATGCAATCACAATCGGGCCAATGAAAACCAGGAAATGTGGGCGAAAACATTGCAGGAGCTGACAGTAATTTGGACTGAAGGTTTGGAGAAACAGAAATCCCTTTTCAATGAACGCCTGCTATTAATGCATTAAACATTAACCTTTGTGGCGCCCTGGCAGCTCAGTTGGTGGACCCCATGTACTGAGGCTGTCAGTCATCTCTCCCCTTCTCCTGACATACCTTCAGCTGTTCCCAATAAATAAATAAATAAATAAATTAGAGTTAAAAAGTATCTAATACTCTGTGAAGAATACTTTTTGACCTGAAGTCTGATTTTTACATTTTAATTGTTGCTGTACAGGGAGGTGGAGGTAAACCGTGTGAACGCTGAGAAGAGAGACAAAAAAGAAGCAAAGAGGAAGCAGGAGCAGGTTAAGAAAGAGCAGCTGGAACGTCAGAAAAAAGAAGCTGAGCTGAGGAAGAACTTTCAGGTAAGGAACAAACAACATTTTGTCCTCCGAGAAAATGTTCCACCTCATTAAACAGGAATGCTTTTTGTTATTTTAGGGTTTAGTAGTTTAAACATTAAAAACTTCAATGGGCCAAGCCAAAGACTAACTCTGAATAACACTGAAGCCCGAGTTGAAAGTCTGCCCACTCCATCCTCATCCATATCTCATCAGTTTCTGTTCATTCCTGACTTTAACGGCTTAGTTTCTGTCTCTCTGTAGTTGCAAGGGGAGGTGGAGGTTCTTCATACAGCCAGAGTCCGGCACGACTGGCATGGAGGAGGAAAACTGGACCTCAGCGTACGACAAGGCGACAGCGTGGAGATCCTCAGAGTGAAGAATAACCCGGGAGGCAAATGGTTGGCTCGCTCTATGAACGGAAATTGTGAGTTTTGCTTTAAATTTCAATCAGGAATGTATACAAAACCATCCTCTCTTTAGTGCCCTAAATTTAGTCCTCTGATAACTCTCTCACACCAACATGGAACTGGTACTGTTCCGGTGCAATCACCTAATTTTGACCCGTTCTGAGCTGCTTCAAAATCTGAAAAGTTTTTTGTTCCCTGCTGGAACAAAAAATACTTCAGTTTTCTTGAGAACTAAAGTAGTTGTGTCATACTACAGATTGTTGTGCATTATGCAACATTGATTACAATGGTTCCACTTCAAACTGGTGTAAACGAAGGCTGGTTCACTGGATAGCACCAAGGTTCTGAGGATCTTGACCAGAACTGGTTTAAGAAGCAGAGCTAATTTGGTGGAAAAGGGCCCAGAGTTAGAAATAAAGCAGGACTTTCAGAAAATTCACCTCCTACATTTACCTGACAAACACTACAGAGACATTTGTTGACATGAGAGAGAGTTTTTTTTAATCTAAAATGTTGGTTGTTGTTGTGATGTTCTGCCTTTGAAAGGAGAAAATTAAGATATCAGTATTTTAAAAGGTGACAGGAGAGTTTGTGGATTCCAAGCTGCAGTTTTCTGTAAATACCCAGCAGCAGTTTGAGTATGTGTGGTTGACAAAGGTTAATTGTCATATTATCAAGTTTCCACCCGCCTGTTTCGATGCTTGAGTGGAAATACCCATAATTCAGAAACCTGAAATATTGCATTTGCCACTCTTGATTCGTTTGAAATTCAGAATTATTTTTTTTGCAAACATGCTTTGATGCTGCAGTGCCTGCTTCTGCACTTATTGCCCTTTAGCAAGCAACGCCTTTGTGTGCTCTTGTATTTATGAGGACAAATTTGAGTTTATATCTTCAAATTTAAGATTTCTCCGTATATAAAAATATGATGTATCATGTTATGCAGATGATACTTAACTCTCTGTGAAACCAAACCAAATCCTGAAGGCTTTTTCTCTTTCAACCTCAAAACGTCTGCCGTATTGTATTCTCCCTCTAGTCTTTCATTAACCTTTCTAGAAATGTAAAATACCCAAGCAGTTGTAGAGGACAAGATAAAACAAAATTAAGAAATGACGGACAGGTTGAAGATTATGACGGACGCCATGAAGTGAAGCAGCACTTCCTCCACTAAGAAAAAGAGTCTGTACAAAAATATTTAGACACTTTAAAAGTTTGTTTGAAGTCATTCCAGTAGTCTAACTGCCAATCTAGCATTTGTTTTTATGTGCAAGTGGTAAAGACGTTAACTGCAGCTAAGAAATAAGTGATTCATGTGCCAATGCTATAAATTCATACTGTATATACAGAATAAATACTTAATATATATGAAGACTGCATGCTGTGACATATTTCACACTGACAACATAACTTTCCATCAACTTAGATAAGAACTGAGAGCCAAGATATCTAAATTTATGTTGTGATATTATTGATTATCATTCTTCGTATGGGTGGATCTGGGTGGGTGTGCATTGACTCACACATTGATTTGTTGTATTAAAGACCAAAGTAAATGATCTTGATATTGTGTTACCTTGCAGACGGATACATCAGTAACACATGTGTGGATGTTGACTATGAAGCAGTGAAGCGCAAATTGCTCCAGTCCAGAAAAACAGACACATCATCGTTGCCTCCACCACCTCCAGACCCCCCACTGATGTTACATATGGAGTCCAATAACAGAGACAGGTACAGAGATCATGTTAATCCTGCTGTGTTTAAATATTTTCCTGTGATATTGTGAGAAAAAAAAAATCTAAGGACCAAATCCATCTTTTCACAAAGATTTTTAAGTCTTTTCACCTGTTACACATATAATTACTTGGCTGCATTGCTTTCTCAGTTTCACTCACGTCAGTTCCAACTAACATGTTGTGTTTCCTCTAATCTGCAGCATGCTCGAAGATGATGGTAAGTGACAACACAACACACAGGAATTATTGGCAGATGCCAGGCAACATTTCACTTTTATTTAAACTCTTCGACTCTGTGTGGACACCCACATCCACAGCTGACATTACTGTCTATCAAAGGCTGTACGGGCTCAGTTTTAAAGCCAGCAAAGATACTGATAACACATGAAACTAGATGACCTAAGGAATTTGTATACCTATATGGCCATTTTCAGAGGGGTTCAATGACCTCTTAACTCAAGATGACTGGATGAGAATGGGGTCTGTGGATATCCAAGAGTCTCTTCTTTGCAGACATGCCCACTTTATGCCAATCGCATGCAGTCTGGGGAGAAAATCAGGCATTTTTTGCATGCAGTATAAATTTGTTTTATTTTTATTTTCGCCTATTCTATTTGAATATTCCTTCATACTGGGGTCTCTAAATAGTGTTGGAACATTGGGTCTGACTGGAAAGCTGAGATGCTCATGAATTTAACAAGCCCAGTGAGTGGTGATTATACCTCATAGACCAATTTTTGAAACGTGACCTCAGTGTATAAAATGAGGCAATGTGACCGCTCAGATAATCATGATACTTACCAGAGACCCAAGGTGTTCAGAGGACAGATGGCTTTCCTTGACAAATTGACAGTACAGGAGGGGTTTTGAGCAATCCCTAAAGCAGAAGTGTCCGTGACGTTGCAGTTCTTGCAGTACTCTCCAAAATGTCAAAAGTTGTTTATTACCAAATCACGGCATAAATTTTTCTGTTTGTTCCTCAAGGTGTCTTCATGTGGTATTTTAGAGGGATTTATGACCAGTTTTATTCATTCTCGAGAGATCAAAACAATGAAATTTTGCACTAAATCTGTGTAATAAATTATATAAAGCCAAAAATTCTTGCAACAAATTATGAGACATTATAGCGCACAGGAATGGTCATCATATACCTCCATCATAATGTTTTAAGCCTGTATACACTATACTCTTTCCAAATTTTAACAGGTATCAAAAGAAACACAATGATTATTACAGATTTATGACTGAAAAACCTGACACACATTGCTGCATTTCAAATTAATCTTCAGTTTCCCAGCTTTCAGGTGATGAACGCCACCTCTTTGTAGTTTACTGTTGACCTGCTGTATCACCCTAAAGATCCCCTGATCCCACTAAAAATGTCAAAAATGGGTCCAAGGTGACAGAGTGAAATTTAACTTTATCACTGCTCGACAGAAACACCACAGTCATAACTATTTATTTAATGTAAAGACTAGATTGTTTGGTTTAAATCATTTTATTAAAAAAATAAATAGTACACAGAGATTTTCTGTAGGGAATCAAGAGCACACAACACTAACCACTGGTTAAAACAAGTCAGTTCTTGTTCAATTATTGTTCAAATCAACAGCTTCAACTGCAATATTATTTATTTAACATACAGTTGACTGAAGCTAAATAGGATATTTGACAACTTGAAGAGTGAGAAAGATGACCAATTGGCTCATAATGTGCATTATAGTTAGTTGTACTTTATTTAATTTTATATTCATCTCAGAGGTTTTAATTATAAATGTTTTGAAGTTTGATTGTTTGATTGTTTTAACAAATGATTATTTTGATTTACAAGAAGACTGGATCATTTTAGTTTCTGTTTTACTGTACTCTTTGTTTTGTCCTCAGATGACTATGATGATGTTCAACCAATAACTGAGGATTTCCCCCCACCACCGCCTGAAATCAGGTATCTGTTCACATCTCGTTCACTGAAAGGGAACAGGAAACGACAGCTCAGTGCAGCTCCAGTATCTGTGCAATGCTTTATTTATGTAGATTTGATACGTCATGAGGTAATGTTCAAGTAGGAGCACAGAATTAATTTCTTTTATTAATCTATGTGAGAAAATGTGTTGTTGATAAAAATTTCTTGATAAACTGTTAAATCGCCTTTTTTGTTTTTGTTTTTTTGCAGCATAGATCCCAGAGTTTTGAAGGACCTAAGGAAAAAATTTAAGGTAAATAGTTTTCACAGCAGATCATTTTGTTTTAGTGGTAGATAAAGCAGAGTGTCATCAGCATAGCAGTCATACAAAGTTATATAATATGCTCCTGAATTATTTGTCCAAATAAAAATATTATAGAAAGAAAAGAACAGGGTCAGAGCTCCCCATGCACCACGCAATGATGAACAATGTCATTTCTACTCCGCCTGCTAATGATAGATGACTGTAATGTTGTTTCCCAGTTTGAAGGGCCTCTCAAGGTGCTGCACACCATGATGGTGGATCCCAATGCCATCATAAAGAAGCCAGGAGGGAAGGATCTGCACGTGACTCAGGGAGAAGTCCTGGACATCATCCAGTTTACCAACGGCAAGAAAGCTCTGTGTCGCAACCAGTTCGGAAAATGTATGTGAACACTTGACTACCCTCTCTTTGATTGTATGTTATATTAATCTGCAGTAATCTCTGTAAACAGTGCTACAGGACACACTAGGTTTGGATTCAAATAAGTATGTTTATCCAGGAGGTTATGGGTGTGTCTTGTAATCTGCGAGGCTGCAGATAGCGACAGGGTGCAATGCATCGTACTCTCAAAACCACATCCAGCAGAGGGAAAAATGATCAGCAGCACAATATGCAACCAAGGACTGACACGCTAACAGAGTTACTGAAGCAAGCTGAAAAGATCACAGGATTATTTTAACCCGACAAAGATCAAATCCAGGTCTTTCATAGCCGAGTTAGCTTCAGCTTCTACAGTATGCACAAATCAGCAACTGTTCCTGCTGGTGCCTCACGTCTGTATCTGCTTTTGTCGTCTAAAAAGTTACGTTTTTTTTTTAGTTCAGCAGGTTTTAAAAACTTCTTTACCCTTTTTGGTGGTGCCTCCCACCACACGGTAGCTTTGGGACATTTTTTGCTAACATTAAGTGACAAGAAGCACTTTCATGCAATGTAAAGTCAGTGGAGAGCCATGAATTGTTTCCCCCTCCGGTGGATTGCGCTCTGTCACTACAGACCCTTCTCAAAGAAGAGTAGGAGACGATTGGTGTAACACGGTGAGGGTTACCTGAGGGCACCATGCACGTTACTCTTCCTCCTCTCTCACTCAAAACACTTCAAGTTCTGATGGTTGTGCACTGAATTTAGTAAGAGTTGTACCTTGCTAATTCAATACAAATGTTTTACATAAATGTTTGTTTTTGTCTCACCTCTAACAGTTGGTTATGTGTCCAGATCTCTACTTCTTCAAATGTAAGTTAATATTCACCACTTTAATATTTGCCACCATTGGCACTACTTTAATCAATTCTCTTAATAATATGAGACACAACTAATGATTAATTATCTTTATCTAAATGCATTTTATTGGTATGTCAACAGCTCATCTTTGACTTTGAATGTGTAATATAGGTTTTTGCAGTTGTTTTTTATTTTTTCTTAGTTAGGAATAAATACAACTATGCACACATTTGCAGTATGTTGTATATCACCAGATCTGTTGTATAGATACACGTTGAACTTGATGTACTCATTTTTACAAATGTAAACAAGGCACTTTTCATTTCACCTGTGCTTAAATGTGAATAATGCATTTTCTCCTCGTCTACAGTAAAAGTTAACTAAATTTTGACTTAATTTTAACAAGTTCTAGGTCCAGAAATATCAATAGAAATGATTTTAAACATCAGTCTTCCATTGCAGGGAAGGGGACATTTATGACGACGTCGACTATCCATCGGGTGAGTTATCTTTACTGTGTGTATTTATGTTCTGAAATAAACTGTGCTGCTGTCAATTACGATGTAATCTGAAATATTGAATTTTAACCTAAAGATTTTTTTCTGTCTTTTCTGTTTCAGACATCTACGACAACGACTCACACTGATGATTAAAACATGTCAAACTAAACACGGACAAACTATAGAAGAAACAAACTATATGAAAAGTAAAAACTGAAACTTAAGCTGTATAAAACTATTTAATATTTTGCCTGGATAAACATTTTTGCTTTATTTGACTTCACAGGCTGCCTGTTACAACTGAGATATAACAGGAAAAGAGTCGTCTGGCTCACAGTCAAACAAACTAGCTTATATAAAACTAAAATGACATATGATAGATAGATACACACTTACTCACTCCCACACACATCCTGCACATGCCCTGTGCTGAGAAAAACAAACTGTCATCATTGCATTGTTTGTCAAACTGCTTGTATAGAAGATGAATACACTATTACTGTAGCTTTGTGTTTTGTGCTCAAACTCTGAGATAATGTAAAATAAATGAATAAAAATTATTTTTTTTCTAGTTATTTTGTCACAGTTTGAATAAACTCTGTTTTTTCTTTTGTAATAAAAAAAATAAAAATTCTTAACCCCTGGAAGTCGTGTTTAGTAATGTGCAGGAGGAACATGGACTCTACATGTTTGCAGATGATGGAGACGTGTGCAAACTAGAGAAGGCAATTTCTGAAGAAATATCTGGTTTTAATTTGTATGAAGAAGCAAATGAATGAGTGTGAAGAACTGGAAAGGTGAGAAAGGGTGTATTTAGTATGAATGGGATTCAAAAGTTGAATAAAACTTTTTGGCAGGGAGCCAAACATGCTGCCATTGAAGACTGAAGACAAAAGTTGGCCTGTGAGGAAACAACTGTCAAACTGTGAAAACAGTAAATTCAAGGATGGTGATAACATTATCATAAAACCTACATGAAAATGAATTAATGTAGTGACAAGTTAACTTGATTCACATAGACTAGCTGTCAGATTAGTCATGTTGTGACTCAGGAAGAAAAAGGCAGCCTATTAGCAACCAGCTAAACTTCCCAATAGAAAGTAAAAATACACAAGAAACTAAAAACTACTAAGTACAAATACTTAGTTACTGCACTTTAGTAGAATTGTTGAGGTATCTGTACTATACTTGAGTATTAATTTTCTGATAACTTGTACTTTTACTCCTTACAATTTAACACAAATGACTTTACTTTCTACTCCTTAAATTTTCAAAACAGGCTTGTTACTTCAGTGCATTTAGGGGAATTATTGATTATTCTTATTTTGTATCACCTTCCTAACATCACAACTGATTCCAACATAATGGACGAGACAGTAACACATAGAAAAGACCATCCTCGGTGTATTCATCAGTGCATGTCATGGACAACTGACGTAACAAAACGAAAAGGAAGTAAAAGACAGTAAAAGAACATAAGATGAAAATGATGTAATAAGATATAACAAAATAAAAAACTACCTAAAAGACATAACAAGACAAAAACTATGTAAAAGACGTAACAAGATGTAACAACACAAAAGACCTAACAAGACAAAAATGCCAGAAAAGACACAAGACGAAAACAACGAAAAGAAGACGTACAAGACGTAACAAGATACAAAAGACGTAACGAGATGAAAATGACATAAGGGACAAAACAAAACAAAAACAACTTAAAAGACGTAACAAGACGTAAAAGAAATAAGTGAAAACGACATAAAAGACATAACAAGGCAAAAATTATGTAAAAGATATTGTAATATAGACATTATGAACGAAGTTGATCAGGGAGGAAAGGTGAGGTTCAGTTAGCTTTGCAAAGAAACAGTTGGCAGAAACGTCCTTCAGAGGGCTTCTTTTACACTTTGAAAACATTTCAGAGCCCGTATTTCTTTCACTTGAGTAAAGAAGTTGAATCAGTGCCTCTACTTTAACCAGATTTTTTACACAAGTATCTGTACTTCTACCTGAGTAAAGAATCTGTGTACTTTTGCCACCTCTAACCATATTCATATATATCAGCAGCATACATCCTCTTTATATTCATACTGTACATCTTTGCAGAGAGCTGCAGCTGCTTGTGGTTTACACCTTTGGATCAGATTTAACATTTACAGTGTGACCCTGAATTGAACTGCAGGTTATCTCTTCCTCTGGCTGAGCTTTGCAGACAGAAGAGCCTCCTCTTCCTCCTGTATCGACTGTGGGTTTCCCCTAATGCCAGTGGGTCAGATGGACGACAAGAGGAGAGAGCTCTAATTTATCGTGGACCAGGCTGGAGGAAATAAAGAACCCAATGCACAAATGCATTTTATTTGCATTGAGAACGTTTTGGGGTATTTAAAGAGAAATAATAATAATAATTTGTGGAACAGTTGTCTACAGCAAGACCCAAATAATTTTTTGCCTCTGTTTGAACTTGGCCACAAATTACACATATGTTGTTTGGTTATTTAAAACTCAATTTTACATGTCAAGAAGGTCAATGGAACGTTTATGGCTGGTTTGTCGTAGTTTAGTTCTGTGTGAAGCTGCTGAATGAGCTGCATTTCTCATCGCACAGTATAT
Organism: Lutjanus campechanus; assembly: GCA_027495735.1. Taxonomy (NCBI): domain Eukaryota; kingdom Metazoa; phylum Chordata; class Actinopteri; order Lutjaniformes; family Lutjanidae; genus Lutjanus; species Lutjanus campechanus. Next base: position 2,646 of record JAJHUR010136191.1, on the reverse strand, counting down.
GTTATCAAGAACAATCTCGCTAGCCTTTGTAATGTTATCTTACCTGAAGTGTTTTATGCAGTGACTCCTGCAGGTTTTATCAGCCGTGAAGAGAAAGAACAAGGAAGACCTGCGGTTGTGTGACTACATCCTGGAACAAAAACACACAGGCATAGTAGCTTCAGAGACTATGTAAAAATATAAACATTCTATTACAACATAACAGATAATACAACAAGAATAACATATACCATAAGAAGTGTGTAAAGGTGCATGTGCTTTATATGTTACAACAATGTATAAATCCAAAAACTGCAATATATAGAAAATTAAAGATGAATAGAAACACAAAAATGGATGTAAAATTGCGTTTAAAAAATGTGCAGAAAGCAACAATCATATATAATGTCAATAATTTGTCACAAAATATTCATTTTAAATTGGTTTTAGTGATTTAATAATGATTATACTGTTCCTCCAGAGTCTATGATCAGAACTGTGTCCATAGCAACGCTCTGTTCTTCATAGCAACCGTCTGTTATGCAGAAATAACAGACCTTAGAATGATGTAATTGACCAATCAGAATTGAGTATTCAACAAAGCCATGTAATAATCTGACACACACACACACACACACACACACACACACACACACACACACACACAGGAAATCATTCCTGCCTGCAGCCATCAAACTGTTCAGTTCCTCCCTCTAAGTGACCGACACTCAGACTAAATAGACTCAACCTGGACTTATTTCACCCCTGACAGCAACTATAACCTCATTATTTATTCTCTATTTATATTTAAACTGTGCTCTACTTACTGTTATACAATAACGTGTGCAATGCTGATATGAATTTACAATAACTTGTCCAGTAACTCACCATGCAAAACATACATGATCGTTATTACACCATTATATATGATTGTGGCTCAATGCACATTTTTGTACATAATTTTGTATTTCTATTCATCTTTAATTTTCCATATATTGCAGTTTTAGATTTATACTGTTACACACATGCACCTTTACACACTTCTTATAGTATATATTTGTTATTCTTGTTGTATTATCTGTTTTATATGTTGTAAAAGAATGTTTATATTTTTTAATACTTCTTATTTTCTATTCTAATTCTCTCTGTGCTTATATTTTCTATTCTTGAACGGGAGGACCAGTAACATCAGCAATTTCCCACCAGGGATCAATAAAGTATTTTTGATTCTGAATCTGGTTTGGATTGCGTTAGTAATGTCAAAAATTGGCTTATAATTTGTATTTAGGCACTAACTACTTTTCAATGTCATAACCAACCCTGCCTGAAATACATCAGCCAGGAGCAGAAATTATGTTGTCCTCAGGAGAGCAGCAGAGCACAATCAGTGCGTCTAATCTACACGAAGAAAACCAGAGAAGAAGAAGTTCGATTGAATCTGTGATCGTCTACTTGAGTCTATTTGGGTACTTCCTGTTTCAAAGTCCAGCTGAAGGTAGCAGCTAGAAGTGGAGATGTTTTTGCAGGAGCTTCTTAGGTTTGTGTTTATTTATTTTTCGGTGTTGTGAGCGTGTGTGAGCAGCAGACGGACATGCAGCAGTCTGTGGAGGCTTTGGTGAAGCTGCTGGAGTCTTACAGAGGAAGAGATAAAGTTGTAAGTAACTCTTGTGGTTTATATACTCATGTAGTTTCAGCATGTTTACTGTCAGCTGCATTGAGAGTTAACAAACAGGACTAACGGTCAAAGGCCTGTCAACACAACACATCTCCAGTATTAACCGTTATTAGGAGTTTATAAGAAAGTGGCACTGAAATGTAAATACTATAGTGCAGTAAAATGTATATATTTTTTGTCAGTGCTGGAGTAAGTACTAATAACCTTTAGCTTACTTAAGTAAAAGTACCTATTCCACAGTGTAAAAATACTAAGTAGGCCTGAAGTTCTGCAAGAAAAATTATAATTTTCACATCTGAGAAATGTGAAATTATAAAATGTTCTTGCATGAAAAATGACTTAAATAATTCTCAAAATAGTTCATGACGTTTTTTTTTTTTTTTTTTTTTTTTTTTTGCTCAATAATTTTTGGCTGGACTTGAAAATTTTCATGTTTTGTTGTGCAAAATAATTAATTTGTAAAGTTCTAATTAACTAAAGTTGTTAGATAAATGTGACCCAAGTAAAGTTCAAGAACCTGAAATTTTTACGTAATACAGTACTTACTCAATTGATAATATATTCATTTTGGTCCAGATGCTGTGCGACTCTTTAATCAAACTTGATCTATCTATCAAGCATTAGTAAATGATCTATTATCAATAATGCAGATATTGGTCATAACATATAAACAATTTATAAAGGGTAGATTATATTAGACAGTAGATATTTCAAATACTTGATAGCAATCTAGTAAATTTATGGGTTTTTATTTCACAAATGTTGTAAATTTTGCATGAATACTATAAGTCATATTAGCTTACAAACACAAGAACAACATGCTGTGCTTCAGTCAAAAGTTAATTCTTTTGAGATTAGAAATGGCAATAATTGATTGAAAATTAAAAATTAACACACACCCACACCGTGCAGATTTATGTAAGCCTGTAAATGAGTAAAAGTTCAGTCATTCCACAAAATATAAAAATAGATTAGCTTAACTTTATCTCTGA
>JAJHUR010136190.1:0-19374 GCA_027495735.1 Lutjanus campechanus | reverse complement strand
GAGGAGCTCAGTGTGTCTTGGAGTCCCCCAGCAGCATAAACCTATAGCAGCATAACTAGGGGCTGATCAGGGCAAACCTGAGCCAGTCCAACTATCTTTATTAGTCAAGAGTGTGAACACAAAGGAATTTGAGCCCAATTTTTCATTGCTCTCAGTCACACACAGTTCCAAGAGGTGTTCATAGGCAACATTGCTATTTGCACACTGGCTATTTACACCTTCATGGCAAATTTTAAAAAAAAATCACATCATATTTCCCTACTTAACCAAGTATAATTTTATAGCGGTTGTCCAGGGCAGGACCTGAACCTCACACTCCCACAGGGAGCCCTGTGTTTAACCCATTCAGTCACCACAGTGTAGCAATGTTTTTTCTTAATGTACACTTAAATTCAATATTTACTCATGTACACCTAGAATTTCATATTTACTCATGTATACAAATTGCTCTGCATTTAGATAAGCTGTAAATGACCTCATGCCCCCACTTAGACATCAGTGTCCTTATTTGTAGGTGTTATGTCAGGTCTAAGGTCCCCATAAACCTTGACTCCACTTATACAGTATTCTTGTATGATCTAGTAAGTAGAAAACTACTGAGAAGTGTTTATGAGACTGGGAGCTCATCAGAGACCTTGAGAGACAGTTTTTCACTTCAAGGTTTAGTGCTTGAGGAATATTTTTCTCCCTCTTTCACTCCCTCTAAAGTGAAATAGGGAGGAACCTCAGAAAACTAGCGAAAACTAAACTCCACAACACTTATAGTGGGTATAAAAGGAGGAGGAGGGGGGTTGTAAGTCATTGGGGTATCCCAAGTCATTGAGATAAATACCAGAATAAAAGAGATTAATGCATTTATTCTGTTAGATTATCTTTTTTAGAAATTAAATAACACCAAAATGTACATTTTGTAAAATGTGTTTATATATTTATCATTATGCATTCCATCACGTGTAGTAAACCGTAATGATTGCATATATTCACAGCAGTATTTTTATCTAGGATGATAACTATCAGTGATCCAATATTACTGAGACCAGTTAAATGTACTTTATAAAAATATAAACATGTTATTTTAACATTCAAGTAATAGTTAGACCTTTCCACCCAGAACCATCAGAAAAAATAATTGTATCGACCAGTCCTCAGTTTGCTGTATTTGCACTTAAACTGCAGTAAAGACTGTATTGCAGTGAACTGCGTATTTTCTCTAATTTTCTAAAGACGTTTTTGGACATTAAGAATAGTATGTGTTGGAAGACCTGAAGAACTTTTGGCCCATCTGAACATTTTTTATTCCAACTCCGACAGCCTCTTATCAACTGTGAACTTGTCATTGTAGCTAAAAACAGGTGTGCGTACCCAAATTGCTGTGTGCCAATTTGTACCCGGGTATGAACAGATGCTCCATTAAATGTATATGTGACAAAGATGATGTTATTGTGCATGTTAAAAAACAGTGCTACAGTGATTTACCAGATTGCAGACATTGGAACAGGTTGTCTGCAGGGTGTGATGAGTCAGCAGAGGTGTCTCCTACCCGTTTTCTGACTCTGGACATTTAAGTCCTGAATGGAGGGCACCAGTGAGTGGACAAGGAGAATCTTCTGTTCAGTCTAACACTTTGACCTAAAAGACTAGCGGCTTTGTTAAGATGGTCTGTGACTGCTTGTCAGCAGATCTATTGCACAGACCAGCTGTTCCCCAGTGGCCTTCAAGTCTTGGTATGAACTCTTCTGAAGAACTCTAGTTGCTTGTAAGATGAATAACTTTGAGAAATTGGTTTATCTTGAGCTTTACTGGCTCCCATTGTATTTTTGAAAAAAATTCAATCTGGCTTCTGTGCCAGACATACCACAGAGACCTCTCTCCTCAAAGACGACAGAATAGATTTAGATACCAGAAGGTCTTTCATAGATTGCAGACAGCATTGAAATTACAAAAGCAAACTTGCCACAGAAGAGCTGTTTAGAAGAATCTTCTTCCCTTAAAACACTATTGGTCTTGAGTATTTTCATTAAATGCAGGTTAAAGCCTTTTCACAGCTTGATGGCTGTATTAGAGAACAGCAACAATGGTTATGGTATTTGTTTAGCAGGCCTCAAGAGCTAATGTGAGGGGCCTAATGTCTGATAACATTAGCGGAAGATAAAATGTTAATAAATCGCAAGCAGCAGTTTAACAATGATTTGCCTTGGCCTGCCTTGTTCCTGAAATTGCCCTGCTCTGTGTGCACATTCAGTTTATTTCAGCTTGGATCTAACTTTATGCTCTGATGTCTCCCAAGTCTCCCCTTTCTCATCCACTGTTCCATCCACAGTGATGTTGTTCCCTCTTGATTGGTTTTCTATAAAATCCATCTTTGAGATTAGTTCATCCAGTTCTGTTTTCAACTTGTCAATTTCTTTTTTCGATTCTTGTTTCAGTGGTGGTTTCATCATCCCACAGCTCACTGACAAAGCCACCAGTGAACTGTGGGCTGGATCTCACATCTTGAACATCTTTAATCACTTCATCCAGTCTCTTTTTAGTCTCCTCCAAAATGATCTGAATGAACAATTGAAAGTTCTCCTGCTGTGAAATCAGCTTCTTTATAAAGGTCCTACTGATCAAGCATCAGAGGCAGCATGTTCATTGTTACTACAGATTCATCCTCTGATGGGGGACTGTCTGGCGTTCTTAGGCATGATTTCTCTCATCAGGATTTAGCCCACTGTCAGTGATCTTGAATCAATCTGTGACGTTCATTTCCTGGCTCGGATTAGTTCCAGCTGACTTTGTAGCTCCAGTTTTGGCCAGGCTGATACAGTGCTGCTGAACGTCCACAGTTTTGGTTGGTTCAAGCCGACTTTCAAGCTCTTGTTGTGGGCAGGCTGGTACACAGATGTCGCTGCCTTTCACTCCAACTTTGCAGAAAAAACTGCGTCCGATCCCGGACAACAAGGCGGTCTCCAGTCGCGTAGAATCAAGCATGTTTTTTTTTCTTAGATTATTGGTTTATTTTCAACTGTCGACTTAGCAAAGGTAACAGACAGATGTTGGTGATGTCAGATTATCCATACCCAATGATACAGTTGAATGGTCCAAAATGTCGATTGGGTTCTTTGCCAAACTACTTTGCTTCCCTTTATGAATGCTGTTCAGAAAGGGTGGCCTAAACATGATTTCTCCACATGTTGAATCGGGGAACATGAAACAGTAGTAAGAGCAATACTTGAGTCATTTAACACCAGACTACAAACCAGTTTTGCTGTCCTCTCTACTTGAAAACCTGTTCCCCCTGTAACTGCTCCCAAAAAAGATGTTGGGGGATGCTAGAGTACACTTGTATGCAGCATGGTAAGAAGTTAAAACACTGGAGGTCAGCAAAGACAAGATTTTCAGTGGGGTAAGAGTAAAGAGGTTTGTGACTTTTGTAAGCCTTTCAAAAACCAAAAACGGGAGGAAAAAGTGTAAGTAATGTATTTAACAATGTGCTTATCCACTATAATGCCAGCTGCCATTGTATCCATGTCAGCATGAAAACGAGCTTGCTGCCGACAGTAGTAACAAGAACAAAATTAGGCTGTAGCTAAAATGGAACTAGGATTTACATATAGCTGAATGCCCCTGTTGGGGGTGATAGCTAGTTAGCTGGGGATGTAGCTTGTTAGCTGGCATGCATCCAGCTGTTTATGTCCTGCTGAAGTCAGAGGTTGGAGACCGGGTGCCGCCTCATTCACCCCTCATTTATTTACCCATGAGGGGAAGAGACAGCAAGGATGGGCGACCTGCAGCACACTGTGAGCAAAGCAACGGAGGGCTGCATTGACTAAACCAGTGGGGCATCGACAGCTGATTAGCCAAGGGACATGTGGAGGAGGCTGGGGAAAAGCGGGCGCTCATTTACCTTACCTGCAAGGCGGGAGAGAGACAGCCCACCCACCCCGTTCCAGGTGGGGTGCCTCCTGCTGTAAACAGACCCCACCGCTGTTTGGGTCCTTGTTTTCATCCTAACTTATTTAGGAGTGTGGCTGCTGTCTCTATCCATGCTAATATCCATGCTTTTTTCTTTCATCCCCAGTCTCTGTTTGAGAAAGAACTTTTGTCTGTCTGACATCCTGGATACTGTCTGAATGATTACAGGTGTGCCCCTGTAGCTCAGTTGGTGGAGCGTGCCCCTCTTGTGCTGAGGCCATTCAGTCCTCTACAGCGGCCGCCGGTTCAATTCCCACCTGTGGCCCTTTGCTGCATGTCACCCCCCTTTCCTGTCTTCACTTCAGCTGTCTAATAAAGCCCAAAAAATAATCTTTAAAAAAATTACAAAATAACGTTGAAGGCAAATGTTGAAGGTAAGGTAAACTGCATAAGACCATACAAGAATAGTAAGCTTGACAGGTGTAGCACAGTGCACTTTTTAGAAATAAAGGTGCTAACTAGAACCATTACGGGTTCTTTGGCTTGTCCCCACAAAAGAACCCTTTTTTGGTTCCTGGTAGAATCTTTTATAAAGCTTCCACTTGGGACCCTTTCAGAGAGCTCTAACTAGAACCCAACATAAAAGGTTACACTAACAACCATCTGTGAAAGGATCCATCAAGAAGCCTCTACTAGAGGTTCTAAAGGAGATCCCTTTCATGGTACAGTGGTTCCACTCAGAACCCTCTCTGGGTTCTGTCATGAACCCTTTTATATTCCAGGGATTTTTATATACAACCCACCCAAGGGGCTCTGGCAAAAACCTTTTTTTAAATTCTAAGGGTTTTATCGAGTACCTACTCAGGAGGTTCTAACACAAAACCTTTTATATTCCAATGATTTTACACAGTGCTTTAAGTGGAAAAAAATAAGTGCCAGTACTCCCCTTATTCGACTGTTGCCAGGTAAATTAGGCGGTGGGTAACAGCAGATCATTATATATAAATAGCCTACTATATATTAAATATATATAATATATACTACATATTTAAATACTAGGACATGATACTGATTTTTAAAAAGAAATTTGTTTTTATTGAGCTTTCAACTTTCCAGATAAATTCTGTTTGTTCACTTGGATATTAGCCCAGGGGAGGTCTTCAGGGGGGCGACCCCTCAAGTAGCATACAGGCTGATGCACAAGTGAACTAGCACCTACAATTTCCTGTGGACACACACATGAGAGAAATAAATAGATAGAAGATGGAGACAGACAGTAGCCTACATGGAAAAAATCGGAGAAGTGAGCTATGCAGTTGACAAATAAATCCATTTGGCTAAATGACATACTCCTGTGTTTGTTTCTATCATAACTAAACAGTAGTCAATGACTGTTTAATATTTTAGACCTAAATATTTGATTGTAGTGCAACTTAACTGAGCAAATTCACAAATTTAGGAGGACCAACAACATGATATTATTAATGAATAAGATCTCCATATACTTACACAAATGCAACCAAATACTGGACAGGAATCAAACCGGTTTCAACTCGCTCTAATGTTTGCATTCAACGTCCGCAATATCTCTTCTTCACGTCCTTTTTTTGGCACACTGAACTCGCGAGACCTCCTTACAAGCGAACGCCTCGCGAGGGGCAGGCGTGTGGCGCGTACCAGTCCACACTGGGTAATGTAGTATAGCGATAGGAGTCTGAGTATCACAAAGCGCAACAGAGAAATAGAACAAGAGAGGGTACTATGGGCTCAAGTGAAGTCCCGGTACGCCACAAAAAGTCCCGGTACGCTAGAGGCTAAAATTGAGAAGTGCCGGTACTCCGTACCGGTGCGTACCGGCCCACTTAAAGCACTGATTTTACATAGAACCCACCCAGGGTGTTCTGTAGAAAACCCTTTTGTATTCCAAGGGTTTTATCTAGAACTGTCCCTGGGGGTACCAATGAGAACCTTTTTTTATATTCCAAGGATTTTATTTAGAACCCTCACAAGGGGTTCTACAGCCAGTGCTTTTATAGTCCAATGGTTTTATCTAGAACCCACCCAGGGGGTTCTGAGAACCTTTGTATATTGTGGTGAAAGAGTTCTTCAGGGATTTCAGCAGCCTTTGAAGAACTCTATCTTCTAAAAAAGGTTCTCTTTAAGACTCATTCATTCAGTTCCATTTTGACCCCTTTTCATCCAAAAGAACCCTTGACGAACTTTTTTTAGAAAAGGGTTCTTCAGATCAAATGGTTCTGGGTAGAACCTCAGCCCTTCAGGAAGAATCATTTTGAAACCCTTATTTCTCAGATCGTATCTACGATCAGTTGGTCAACCTCGGCTCCACTCACCCCGGGTCACTGATTTCAATGTTGCTGACAACGAGAGACAACAAGAACCGCCTCTTCCTTGTTGCCTGTTATTACCTCTGTCACTGTGAGACGGACGTCACATGACAGATAAAGACGCCTCCATCTCAACACTTCTGTCAAGCAGCCTTTGTGCCAACCTTTTCATCAACCCGTGGACATGAAAAGTGTGTTCGCATTCAGCTTCCCCTCCTTTCCCCCCCCTGTCCGCCCATCACTTTCACAGAGGAGCAGCTCCATCATGAATTCAATTTCAAGTTCAATCTGAAAGTTTGGGGAGGAGAGTGAGTGACCACAAACGTTGCTGTTTGTTTGCTCTTTGTTCTGTAACAGTTGCAGAGGTGGCAGATGAAAGTGTGATAAAAATCATGTTCTCAGTCTGTCCGGGTGACAAAAACACCCAACAACATACAGGCAGTGACGCACATGTCAACTGTGTTTACTCACACGCGTTGGAACACTACTACAGAACACCTGAGACAGATGAACTTCTGTGCCGCGTGAGCGCCGAAAAAAGATTCGAGCGCTGAGAGAAAAGACGGAGGGCGATTATCACTTGGCTGGGACTGTAAACAGAGCCTGTCCTCCTGAATGAGGCCATTATGCTTACATGACCCCTCTTATTAGGTTTACACACACACACACACACACACACAGTATATACAGGCAGATTAATACACACACCTGTTCACCATTAAGCTCTACTTTCACTTCTCATTAGCAGTTCAGCCCCATGGTTAGTTGTGTTCAGGGACACCGATGCAAATAATAAAACTTTTTTGGGGTGTTGCCATGGAAACTGAGACACTGAGACATACCGTTCCGGCGAAATGATTTTCTGTGACAAGACATCAAAGATGGAAAGGCAGTCTGAAGGCCACACATTGATCACAATCTAGTTGAAGGTTAGCACAATCACTGCATCGCATCAGGTTTTATTTTATTTTTTTGCCTTCGAATTTTCTATGACATTTCCCTTCTGTTGCACGGCAGGAATTTATATTGCTGTCCTTGTTCCTACTTTGGACTAATTCATCACTCAGTATAAATGAAGTGTTGTGTAAATGTAATGAAGAAAAGCCAGTCAAGGTTATGCTGACGCCATGTGCTCGGCAGCAATAAGAAAACTTCTCTTTCTCATCCTTTTTTAAAAAGTATATTTTCCACAGAAAAACATGTCAAACACTATAAAAAATAAATGATTTGTTTTAACTTTGAAAAATTAGTTTAAGGTGACTGAATTTAAAAACACAAGGTGAGGTAGCATAATTCAACACAAATAAACTTTTCCAGTCAGTTAAGTGGATATTAATTACATTGTACTTGAGAAATCATGTACAAAAAGCTTAAAGTGATACTCCACTTTACATGATAACCCACTCAATATGTACTCACCACTATGCCGATGTGATGATGGGTGAAGGTCTTCAGTTCACAAAACAATCCTGGAGTTTTAGGAGAAACAGGGTAGCAGCCTCATCCAGTACAATGGCAGTGAATGGTGGCCACGGATAAAACGTTAAAAAAAGAACACAAAACAAACACAAAATGTCTCCATCCTGCTTGTGTGGTGTAATCCAAGTGTCCGCGAGCCGCGACATTAAAAATTAACCGCAAAAGACGCCATTTAGGCCATGTTTTTAGCTGAAATGTCAAGTGTAGCATGTAGCCAGTAGGATGTAAACATGGCGTCGATCTCGCGAGATTTCATATATATCTTAATGGATGCACGTGTGGAAGTCTCGCAAGTGTTTTCATTATTGTGAAAACAAGCAATCGGGACATGTGCACTAATATGCTGATCATGCTTCTTTAAAAACTTAATTTAACTTCAGATCTTCAGTTTAGATGAACTCATGTTTGTAAGTTCTTAAGTGTTATGAAAATGAATACTAGAAATTTTAAGTCTAATTAATTTGGATAAATGAAACCTTTGTATTTTTTGAGAATTGGGACAAATCATGTCCCAAAAAGTATCGAAACACAAAACATTTTGATTTGCTTTAATTTTTTTCATTTCTAAACTTTCTCTGTGCCAGAAAACAGTCTCGTCTCAGACAAGAAATCACACCTTCAGACAATTTAAAAAAGTGTTACAAGCCTTCAAAATCTAAAACTGACAATACCTATTAATAAGATAGACATAAAAATGTGCTATTATAATCATCTTTTAAAAACTTTTTTTTTTTAATGTTGGCCCCTTAAAGTTGTGTCCCAGATTCCTGTCAAGTCCATCAGATTTTTACAAAAACATGATTTAATGAGGCATAAAAAGGGTTAGAAAAGGGTTAGCTATACCCTCAGAACTATCAGATGTGTCTCAACCATAACACGTCAACTCTGTAGCCCTTCTAAATCAAAACTAAATAAGAATTGTGGTTTAAAAATGTGCATTTTGATTAACATTAAGAGAACTCTGAGACACAAACAAATAAAATGTCCTCTTCATTTGATTATTTGATTAAAGAGCATGAAGAGCACAAATTAGAGAGTTTAAATAAAAAATAAAACGTCTCTTTAAGACGTCGGCTCCGTCAGTCTGATGGAGATTTATTAAAAGATGTAATCACTAGGAGGCTGATTTGTGTTTGATCTTTTAAATTATATTTCCCAGCATAAATGATAAAAAATGAGTGATTTATGTTACGTTGATTCAACTAAATTCCTGTATGATTTTTACAGTGAAACCTCCTCCGTGTACTTTTTATTTTATACAGCAGGGTAATGTGAGGTATTTATTATCCTGTGGTGACTGAGAGTCAGGCTGATGACAGGATCTGTCTGGAGATCGCTGTTTTGTCCGCAACTTAAGATTTCCTACAGCAACATTATTTTATCAGAGCGGGGGTATGCAGACAGAATCCCATTACCTGTCCAGACTTCCTCACTTACAAAATGAATTTTGAAACTAATGTTATTACTTTATTACCCTCAGCTATATTACAGCCTTTTGAGTCTCCGTTGAGCTGGAAAGTCTCCTGGGATCCTCAGGCAGATTAACTTTTTTTGTTCCAAAGTCTGCAATGAAAATAAAATGTTAGCAGGCTCTTTTCATCACAGCAACAATGTGCTTCACAGACCGAGAGCAGTTCCATTTAACCTTCAGTTTGTGGACCAGTTTTTCCTCCCAGCAGTAGAATCTTGGACTGTGCAGCTCACTGGCTGTGATAAAAGTCAGAAGTTCAAAAGCTGTGGATTTTATTCTCATTCCCATTCCCCCATTCTCATTTCCAACTTGTCAGATCCCAGCGTTTTGTCACCACCCCTCAGCGACTCAGACAGATGTGCACGGCGCCTGTTAGTGGCTGAAAGGGCTTTCAAGTGACTTCAGAGTAAAAGCCCATCCGCGGCTGAATGAGATACACCAACGAAGAGGGAGAAAGTCTGCATCTGGACGAGGTGGGGTGGAGGGACGGCTCAAACAAAGACTTAGATTAACAGAACTTTGACCCAGAAGACCAGGGTTCATGTCTCATGTGAAACTGTGACTGTTTCATAACATTAAATGAAAAATCTGTAATATATTTATTGTAATAAATCATAAAATGACCACGATTTGTCATCAGAGATTAAGGAAACACAACCGAAAGTGTTTGTTTTTTTTGTCCATTTCACATTAATCAGAGTTCAATTAATGCAGAATTTTCTCCGAATAAGTAAGTGTCTCTTTATGAATAATAAGAAATCATTAATAAGCTTGTAGAAGGTGCAGATGTTTGTAGCGATTAAATTGAGCAAAATGTTAATGTTAATGTTGGCAGCCAGTGAGACAGACAGCCACTTAATTCAAAGTCCAGAGTGTGTTATTTCAGAGAAGTGGGCTTTAGTTTTCAGGATAACGGGCTTAACTTTACATTGACAGACACCTGGCAGTTATAAACAGCTGATCAACTGGTGTCCATTCAGTCCAAAGAGAGTTGTGTTGTGTGCAGAGTCCTGCACAGGTCCAGTTTTGCAAACGCGCCCGCACCTGCAAAGCTGAGAACCAGAGACGACCCGAAACCCGCAACTGTTTCCAAGTCAAATCTGCGCCCGCCCTGAACTGTGAATAAATAAACCCTGTGATACATACACAGTCACTCACTTGTGTTCTCGACCGGCGCTGCGCTGTCTGTTTCCACAGTGATAAGGAGCCTGGTTTGCGGCTATCAAAAGCTAAAACTTTTTACAAGCAGCAAAGCCACTGACAACGTTATTCTCACAGTGTTTGAGCACACCATGATCCTCCCAACCGTCCGACTAGACATTCAACGATGTATCGTCCACAATTTGGTGTTCTTTACTGACAATTTTTTCCTTTATGGTATCAGTTTTAGCCGGGTCCGAGGTACTGAGAGGAGACCCATGTCAGATGATCTCAGGGATCAGCAGGGGGTAATGGTGGTGAATGAGGTCCTGGATGTAACTGGGGGCTTGGCCGTGAACAGCTTTGTAAGTGAGGAGCAGCACCTTGTCTTGGATTCTGAAATGGATGGGAAGCCAATGCAGAGTGGCGAGTATGGGTGTGATGTGGCATGACTTCTTTGACCTTGTGAGTAATCTGGCAGCTGCATTTTGTACTAATTGAAGTCGGTCGATGGATGACTGGTTGAGACGTGAATAATGAGTTGCAGTATTCTAGCCTGGATGAAATGAAAGCATGGATTGACATTTCTAGTTCTGAGTGGGAGACTACGGAACGGAGTTTGGCAATATTTCTCAGGTGATAGAAACAATTTCGGCACAGAGATTTGACATGTTTCTCTAGATGCATGGATTGGTCAAATTGCACACCAAGGTTCCTGATGTTTGTGTGGATGTTGTTTTTGAGGGGCCCCAGATGTTCTTGAATCCTAGCAGAGAGACTGTCAGCGGCAATGATTAGGACCTCAGTTTTAGCAGCGTTTAGTTGCAAGAGGTTGTCAGCCATCCAGCCTTCGATGGCTGCCAGGCATTGAAGGAGAGTGCTGAGACTCTGTAAGTCGTCTGGTTTGAATGAGAAATGGAGCTGAATATCGTCTGCATAACAGTGATGGGAAATGCCAGGGAACTTGCTGATGATATGGCTGAGGGGTAGCATGTACAGGGCGAACAGGAGAGGAGCCAAAACAGAGCCTTGCGGAACACCACAGTGAAGGGGAGTGGAGTCCGACCTGTAGGGGCTGATGGCCACAGCAAAACACCTGTCGCTGAGGTAGGATGTTAACCAGGCAAGGGCAGTCCCAGTCTACTGTGTCGAACGCCGCGCTCAAATCTAGTAAGACTAGAACGGAGCATTTGCCTGTGTCTGAGGACATCATGATGTCATAAGCTACTCTTAGGAGGGCTGTTTCGGTGGAGTGTTTTTTTCGGAAACCAGACTGGAATTTGTCTCCGATGTTATTTGCTGTCAGATGGGTGGTGAGTTGATTGGCCACCACTTTCTCTAGCAGCTTGGAGACAAATGGGAGTTTGGAGATGGGTCGGTAGTTTAGTGGAGTGGAGGGGTCCAAGTTAGGCTTTTTGAGGAGGGGTTGAATGGCCACCTGCTTAAAGTAGGATGGGACAATCATGTGCAGGGCTCTACTGTATGCACAACATTTGCACAACATTTTTTTTTCTCAGTGTTGGATCAAACATCACCAAAATTTTTGCCAATACACCTGAAACCAGCACAATGGTGTTTTTTTGTTTTTGTTTTTTTTTCAGAATTTTACCAATAAAATTTAGATTTTTGATTTCTTCATGGTTCTGTTGCCACCTGTGCATTTTCTGCTGTGATGAGTTGCAATGTCTGCTGTGGAAAAATACTTGTATGGTTGCTCTCCATCTGACTAATGTGCAAGTTTTTTATTTTCTTTTTCATATAGAATACAATAATTCTCAACATTAACATAGTGAAAGATTAAAAAAAAAAAAAATCCTTTATTCTTTTGTTCCTTTTTCATGTTTAAAACCGTGTGGCCGCCATGGCACTTCACACCTGCTCAATAGAAATGTAATATGTTCTGACAACATAAAGGGGTTTTTATTATCTCTACCACATCACATTCACACACACACACATCTCTCTGTGTGTCTCCCTCTGTGCAAACACTGACCGCAGAGGACACATTGCATGCACGGAGAAAAGGGGTCAGTCAATACCAACTATATTTATGGGAACTAAATACTCAGCATCTCACAGGCCATCTGGGTGCTTGCACAGTGCAGTGAACTTGCAGCCAGTCTTTCTTGCTGCTTGTTTGTATTGCAAAGTCAATCATTTTCCTTCGACCACTTTAGTGTGTTGACAGTAGAGACCGCCACATGGAAAGTTGACATTGCAAACATGATGAGAGATGGTTTGTGTGAATGGCTCGACCTCAGATTACACAACTGATGTTTTTGATTTATTCTGTTTTAAAGCCAAAGGACGAGAGGAGCTCGACTGAGCTCCTGCATCCTCAGCCCCTTTCTGTACAAACAAGAAGTGTTTCAAAATGACACAAGCAATTAAAAGTTTGATGCTGATTACCCACTTTAATTAACAGCTTGTTTGCCTCCAGTTAAATTCAAGCCTCTTTTTTTTTCTTTTCTACTAATTTGCTTTTTGTTCATTTTGAATTATCAACACAAATGTACAAAAACCCTCCTTCCTATCCTGAACATTCTCTGTAAAAATAAAACCTTAACAAGCAATAAATGTAGAAACATATATGATAGAAATAATAAGATAACTCCAAATCAGAGGTGTACAATCCCTTCATCGTCCTGTTCTCCCTCCCTGTTCAGATTCATGTTCTTCAGTGGTGGACTCAGGCTGTCTGAGGGGCAGGGGCAGAAAAACATCTGCTGGAAGGGGATTCTAGAGCAGTGGTTCCCAGCCTTTTTTCCTTGGAGTAATAATGAATTGTTAATCAATTGATTGCAAAATAAGAATTTAACAAATTATACATGTATTAATTGATAGTCTAGAAATGGCATCAATTGCACCTCATTTGACTAAGAAATTTAAATAAGAAAGAAAAGAAAAAAACCAGAAAAAATGAAAATGAGGAAAAAAGTGTTTTATATCTTATTAATATTGATGATTACTCAATTAGCATTTTCAACTGTCAGTTAAGGAAAATGCACAGAATTTTGCAACCCTAATAGGAAGCCATACAGACAAGTGACACTTTTTGAAACATGAAACTTTATTTTCTTTTAATTTGTAATGCGTTTGTAGAATTCTATCACATAATTTTGGTTGATAATAGTACAATAACATCAATAACATGATTTAATGCAATGAAGAGTAGAAATAATTATCTTGTATTTAAATATGTCATTTACCAGCTGTAGAGGTGCTGGAAAAGCTTGAAATTCTTGAAAAGAGTTTGAATTTGACCTGATTTTGAGGACCACAACAGAAAAAGTCTTGGGGACCCCCTGTGATTTCTGGTGCCTCCCTAAGGGGAGCCTGGACCCCAGGTTGGGAACCAATGATCTAGAGCAGTGTTTCCCCACTCTGGTCCTCAGGGACCCCTGCCCTGCATGAAAACAAATGATCAGCTCGTCATCGAGCCTAAATGTCAATATATTTTAGCACAATTTAGTTGTGCATATGTCTAGCATGATGTTATGATGGTCAGTTTGAGAATTTACTTATTTGTCTTATACGAATTAATTTTTGATGCAATTATAAATGCAAGATATACTTATATTAAAATAATTTTATGATATTATGTCACTACAGTATTCATTATAACAATCATTAAACAAAGAAAGACGGGGGGAAAAGACACAATATAATAATACCCATTATTATAATGTAGCGATGAGGGGTGAGGTCAGACTGCGCCACTGGAGAAGCAAGCAGGCCATCAGCACCACGACCAGGAGCTCCAGCAGGAGACAGGCGTGGCGGGTCAATGACTGCCTAACTTTTATTTTTATTTTTCAATTTAAATACTCATTTTTGAAGATCATAGAACTTTGAATATAACATGAGTCACATTACAATAATATAAACGTAATAGTTTTTTTTAATCAAGAAAAACAGCAGCTCCCTGCTTACACGTATTTATTCACAAGCCGGTCTTAAACAGACCGTGACTGTAGCGACGTTTGCCTGGATGTATCGCAGCAGTCAATGCCGTGTCTACATATTAAATGTCTAAGTGTTGCACCATATGGTAGGACTGCTGTATTAGACTGCATCATGTACCTATAAAACTGCCAGCTGAGTGTACGTTTGTAGTTTCTGAGGTCTACAGAAGAGAGAAAATCTCACAAGTTCAGGACTGTACGACTCTGTTATGGGCTCAAATTTTGTCAGATGTCCTTTCTTTGATAAATGCAGAAATGCTTATTGATCTCTGGACTCCTGTTACATATTGTGCTCAAAATCACACCTGAATTTAACAGAATAAACAAGTTGTATTCTGAATGTATCTCAGCAGCAGTAAAGCCAGAGAGAACAATAGAAAGAAAAACAGAGAAAATGGTCAAAAGAAATGAGACTAGACATTGTTGTTGCTCAGCTCAGTTCCCTCAGGTAGCCCCTTAAAGCCCCTTGGGGCTCCTCCTAAGGAAGTTGAATGACGAAGTTAATGGTTACTTGGTGCAGGAGAACCTGTGTCCATCCGTTGTAATGGCTTTGCAATTTCCATCACGTCTTTGATAGCCCCTCAACCCCATACACAGAATTGTTCCTCAGATTCCTATCCAACACACATCAGCCATGAAATTGAATACCGCCATCACATGGTGGGATGCATCTAAGCGGTGTGCAGGCATGAAGAGACACCATAGTGTTGTTGTTAGGCATAAAAGCTGTAATGCACACTCCTACACACTGGTGGACTGATTCAACATTATATCAAACGCTAAAAACACGAATTACAAAAAGGGAGAGTGCAGCAATAAAGACATGACTGAAATACTGACCTTCAGAGGAAAAACTGGACATTATTGTTGTTTCCTTCTATCCAATTGGATTTCCCAGAGTGGAATTATAGATTGTTTTTGTGGTTTCCAACATTTCTTTCTGTGATGGACAAGGTAGGGCCTCGTTATAGAAAAAGTGCTTGTCCTATCTTAAGTTTCCAAGACAGGCAAAATCTTATCTTCTTAATACCAAAGCAATTCCTAACTCATGGCTGTGTCCTATCCTATCTCAGACCTCCTGTCTTATCTTAACTTAGAAAATCCTAAACAGGGCTGTCAGCTTGATTCTTCAGTCGGTACTAATCCTGTCATGCCTGTATCTGTGTTTAGAATGTACATGAGACTGCCTGTATCCGTGACAACAGCTGGCTTACTTGGGCATTTCAATGAGACGGATGGAAGGAGAGGAAACAACACCTTTGTAGGAAATTTGGGATTTTTTTTGCATGCTGATCAACTTCAAAATGAATACATGGTCTGGGAAGTTTTGAAGGATCATCATATGTCTTGAGTAGCCTTTCAATCTTAATATTTCAGTGTTCAGTCATATTTCAGTCATGTTGTTCCCCATCTTCACTGTCATTTTCCCACAGACCTAACAACAGTTGCTGCCATTTTGGGCAGTTATTTTAGAATTTAGGACGGGGCCTATGCCATCCCTAACTAAGGATCCATAACTTATGTTATGGTTATGTTAAGTTTTTCACATCCTAAATGATGAGATTTGAGACTTAAGAAGTTTCTGTAATGGATCCCCAGGACTAGGGATGAGAGGCAGGCTGCGTCTACAGGTTAAGGATCATGGCTCCACTTGGCCTTGATGCAGATGCAGAAACTTAAACTTCAGACCATTTCTGTGTAAGTAAGTTTATTTATACAGCACCACCAAGAGCAGACATCACAAAATGTGTCACAACAAAAGACAAAAGAGCAAAAAACGGATCAATAGATGTGAAATGCCAGCCTGTCACTCCCGACACATCAAATATATCAGCTTGGACAGTGCCCTTAGACTTCAAAGTGAGACACTGTAGGTAGCTGTAAATTCTGTAGGTGCCCCCAATGGAGAGGCAGAGTCATTTCTGGAGACGTCCCTGGAGCGTTATGCTTTAATGTACTGCCAGAGTTAATTAGTCGTACATGAGTGACATTACATGAACTTACATAAGCAACATATTTATTTTAACCCAAAGCGTGATCTTTGCCTTTTCATCCAGCCACGACCAGGGTTCATGTCCAAAGTAAAACCAAAAGTTGATGAACTTTTATTAAAGTAATGCAACGTGGTGAACTTTTGAAGTAACATACTTATTTTTAACCCAAAGTATGAATCTTTTCCTAAACCTACCTAAGTAGTTTTTGTGCCTTTATTTTGATAGTCTGTCTGGATGGTTGAAATGTATTATTGCTAACTTTACCACAGAGTAAAGCAAAAGTGATGCAATAAGGGGTAACTACAGTGTCATTCTTTGAACCATATATGGCCACTGATTAAGAGTTGGGAGTGAGAATGTCTTCGAAACGAAGACATCAAGCTTAATCATAAATATAATAAAACTGATAGGGCATCATGTCCACAGTGTCCATACAGTACATGTAGATCTTGAGTCCAGTGGGAAAGAGATCAAAGGACCTTGATCTAAGGACCTCAGATTCCTACAGATGGTATAAGGCTGCTATAGCTCTTTAATGAAGGCAGGTTCCTGACTATGCAAGCTTCTCAACGTGATCACAAGAACCTTGAACTGGGCTCTTAATTTGATGAGAAGAAAGTGTATGCAAAATAAAAACTGGTTTTAGATGAGACCTCTTGAAGGACTTCGGACTTGCTAAAGCAGATGAAAAGTGAATTGCAGTGGTGTAGACGAACAGAAAAATAAATGCATGAATGATCGTGGCCGTCTCAGCTAAGGACTCAGTGGTCCTTAGTTTCGTAACGTCCCTCAGCTGGTAGAAACAGGAGTGACCCAAACAATTTACACGCTGGTCACAACAGTTTTGCAATATTTCGAGGCTTAAACAAAATGTGTAATTGAATATCATCTGCATACAGTGGTAGAAGATACTGACTTATGTGACTTAGACTCTGATCGAGTGGGGGCAGGAGCAATGCAAACAGCACTGGGCCAAAGACAGAATGTTGGGGACATCACAAGACAGTGATTCAGTCGAGTCATAGTTATGAAAAGTAACTGAGAAAGTTCTGTCTGAAAGGAAGGACGAGAACCACTCCAAAACTAACCCTGGGATACCGACCCACTGCCTGAGCCTCAGGGATATGGTGGTCAACAGAATCAAAATAAGCTATGTTGAATTGTACTCCATGGTACCAGGCTGTATCGTATCGTATCATATCGTGTTGTATCATATTGAATTGTATGTAACTCTGCATCCTTAACCATGTTCATAAAATCTATTTAAATTCTTTCAAATACTGATAGTGAACATGTAGATGGATGGATTTTCAAAAATGCTCTGTGACAGGTATCTTTATGAGTGAATACTCTCGTTTATCTCGGGGGAGGAACTGACCACAGGAGCCGATCTAGTCTTAGTGGGGGCTGCTATATCAGGACTGACAGGCAGTGCTCATTAAGGCATTGTTCTTGAGAATCCAGGTCATTATTATGCATAATAACAGGGCTATTATAAAAGGCAACAGAAAACCTTGCTGAAGAGAGATGGTCCAGGATACAAGAACTAATTTCATGGTGACCGGGTGGTAACCAAATTAAACGACAAGTCAAACACAACACAATTATGATCAGAAATTAAAAACAAAAAGATCCTTGGAAAAAATAACAGTCACCATCAATATTTAAAGCAGGAAAATGAATGAATATGAAAACAGCAGCAAATCCTCCCCCGTGGCCAAAAATGTGAGGCAGGTCTAACGCTGCGGGCACAGTTTGATGAGGTGGGCGCATTCCAAGTTGCTTGATAATGTGGACATGTTTTATGATGTTAGGCCTTGATTTGTAAAAACCCATCCAAGTATAAATGTCAGTCCTATATGATAGTAAAATATTTGATAAAAATATTAAAAAATAAATGCATCTGCGAGCGTACAGCTTTCCATTCTCTGTTTTTGATGCCTGTGAGCCAGCATACATTAGAATAGGTGTGAGTTTCTCAACAGCAGCAGGTGATGTTCAGGTGGGAGGCATGTGTGTTTTAGCTGGTAGTTTGTTGGTTATAGTGAAAAATATACTGAAGATCAGCCTCACAGCAATTTTTTAATCTATGAAGTCTTTTTTTTTAATGAAGTTGCCAGACAGCGCCAGTATTTTTGACAAAATTCACTGATTTTTCAATACCCACAAAATATTCAGTTCTATGAATATGTTAACATGGAATATATCAACAGAAAGAGCAGATCTGATAGTTTCAGACACAAAAAAAACATTTTGTTCAAACTTCATTCATGCTTTTTAAATAAGCACTTGAATGTTGGTTGCATTAGAAAATCCACTTTTTAGACAGAAGAGCAGAGAACACAGTGTTTTTGTGAAAGATATTTTTAAGCTGAATATCGACTTCACGTTTTTATTTTATTATTTTTTTTATCACTTCATATTACATGGGTGACATCACTGTCGTCAGTGTGGTTACCATTAGGTGTGTGTGTCCCCCGTCCCCCACCTGAAACACTGTCTGAGAGGTCCAGGGGCTTGAGCACTCTGTGTCCCAGCTTGCTGTGGAGGTCTGGGGACTGCAGCATGAGCAGCCCCGCTTTTTTGCTGGGTTCTGTGCCCGGATCGCAGCGCTCTCTGACCCAGCTGTGGCGTGACTTCCAGGGGCTGTGGTGTGAGCAGCCCCACTCTGTGCCCGGGTTCTGCCATTCTCTCTGACCCGCGGATCCGCAGCTGAACACCGATGTTTTCATGCTAGATAACGCCATCTTCTTCTTCTGGTATGTGTGGTTCTTCTGGCAAAGATACTCTATATACACAAGATACCCCACGAGAGGCTGTTCCAACCAAAAAATGGCATACACTTCCTGTCTCCTAAATGGGCGTGGTCACCCTTACTCTGCCCCCAGGATCCGACCTCGTTAGTTATTGCAGCCTATTGCTGCACAAAGTTTAGGCATTTTAACATTTACGCTCTGCTCGTTCTTATACTTTTTGTTGTCAAAACTACTGCAGAGATACTCTATACCGTCTTTGACTACAGTATGACACTACACTACAGTACAGTACAGTATTTGCGCCTTATTTTGGCGCTCATTTTTATC